>BMAV01011191.1:139842-166055 GCA_019973955.1 Trichonephila inaurata madagascariensis
CAGCAATATCACTATCCTTTGCTGATGGAATCGTTACTCAGGAAGAAGTTTTACGTACTCCTACTTGAAGGCAGAAAGTTTAAAACTTCCTTTATTATTTTGCCTGATGCAAAAAAAACCTCCACTCTACTTGGGAGTTGACTTCTCGAAAATGCTGGAATAGTACTAAATTTGATAAAGAGCTCTTGAACTTTTTGTGACGATTTCTGAAAATCGTACAATTTCGTAACGCCTTATCAGAGTACATCTGTTAATATACTTACTGCCTGTGGCGAACTTCAACATATGATATATTTTTGTTAGTTTTAATTGATTGAACTTCTTTTTCTAATTTCTATTTAGGACATAGTTTCGAATCGGAAGGATGGCTTTGAGAACAATTAATACATTTTGGCTCCCGACAGCAATCCGTAGAAGAATGTCCAACAGAAGCACATCTGGAGCACGTTAAATTTCCGCGACAGACTGTGAATGTCCGAACCTTTGACACTTAAAACAGGGCAGAGGATTCGGTAGGGGTATGGATGGATTTTACAATTTAAATAACCTGCTTTAAAAATTAGACGGAAGATTCGGTCCATTAAAAGTAAGAATTAAGTATTTAGAAGGAATTACTGTTGCTTCTTTTTCTATTGTAATTCTTCTGACCTGAATCACTCCCTGATCAGAAAATCCTTCAAGGATTTCCGCATCAGGGATTGTCAACAGGTCAGGCTCGGATTAGACACCACGGAGAGTGTTTAACGATTTATGAGGAAATATGGACATTAGTGAATCAAGAAAAGTTTTCGTGAGGAGAAAAGACTTTGTTTGTAGGACAGATATAGTTTCGATAAGAAGGTCCCCCCGGAACATAGACGTTTCACAGATTTCGGTCCAACTCCTATTGCAATCAGGGATTTTGAATGGCAAATGGCGATTTCTGATACATGGCATTGTTAGGTAAGGATAAAAGTAAAAATCGTGCTTGCATAGCAGTTTCGTTTATGTTAATTTTGGGTAATACAAGGCCTTGACCCGGGCACAGCTACATTGGAACCATAAGCGTGAACTCGACTTCATCCTGGCGTGCCTACACCCACCACGAAGTCCAACAAGGGAGGCAGTGTACCGGTCAACTTACAATAGTCAGGTACGGCGCTTACCTGGAGTACACCCAGAATATAATTCTACAGGATCAGGGCGAGGATCCAACGGGTAAACCCGACACTTCTTATATGCAGCACTAACCCTAAAGCAGTGTCTGTCCGGGTACACCGAAGAGAGGTACCACCAGCCGATTAACAAGACCGGGCTCACTCCTGATACCCATCTACAGTGAAGGGTGGGGTAAAGGGAACGCAGAGGTATCCCCAGGCCACCAATCTCCTCCATACGGGAGTGAGTGAGTGAGTGATATTATGGCGCAAGGGCCAATTTTGGCCAAACTGCGCCAAACACTTGTTAAAAGAGAGACATTTGTTTTTAAGATACATTTAAAATATAAATATAAAAATACTTAGAAATCTAATTAAATTTCAGTTAAAAATGGTAAAATCGAAAATAGTGCATAAAAGTTAATTTAAAAAACAAAGACTGGTTGAGGAATTCCTCCACCAAGCTAGACATGCATTAATAAAAAAGTATTTTTCTAATTATAGGCATTGTTAAAAGCAGCGATCTCGGTCATTTTAAATTATTTCTTTTGATATTTGCTTGGTGTAATGAAATGCGAGTAACCGTCTTTTAAAACATGTTGAATTTTTTCATCTTTCTCCACATCGTATTCAAGTTCTTCCTCCACGTCATACATAAGCATGTCTTCGTCATCAGTGGTATATTCCGGACGTGCTGGCTTTCTGGGTTTATGTGGAGCCATTTTTATTTCAATTTCTGGTTTCTGTACTTTTGGGCGCTTTCTTCTATTTCTTGAATTTCGTTTTACACTTTTTGGGATTTCTGATGCATTCGAAGGTTCACTATTGGCTGTAGTAGGGACAGACTCTGGTAAGGGAACTAATGGTTGAATTTCAGATAAAAGTGCAGTAAATTTATAAGAGATTGTAAGAAGGCGGGTTTCAGTTTCTAAAGGTGTATTTGTAGTGGAAAAAGCAGATAAACTATTAGATATGGTGGGAGTACTATCTATTAAAGGAACAGATAGTTGAGATTCTGATGACGAAGTAACTGTTACAGAATATGTGGGTGGTAAGAGGTTTGCTTGAGTTGTGGTTGATGATTTGTTAATTACAGGTTTTTTAGAAGACGTTATTGGCTTTGGAATGGATACCAAAGGTTGCAGTAGTTTTAAAGGAGGACATATTGTTTTTGTAATATTTTCATCAGTTTGGGTTGTTGTGGTTACTGTTGAGGGTTTAGCGGCTTGTGCGTATGTTTGAGATATTTGTGGGACTATTAATTTTCGGGCTTCAGGATACGAGATATTTTTATTGGTTTTGATTATTTCAATTTCCTTTTCAGTTTTCCATTTAGGACACAGTTTTGAGTCGGAGGAATGAGATTGTGAACAATTGACGCATTTCTGCTCCAGACTGCAATCTGTGGAAGAATGACCAACAGATGCACATCTAGAGCAAGTCAGTTGCCCTTGAAAGGAAGTTTGAGAATGACGGAACCTCTGGCATTTGAAACAGGGCAGAGGGTTCGGTATGTAGGGACGGATTTTACAATTCAAGTAACCGGCTTTTATTGTGTTTGGTAGTTAGTTTTGGATTATTAAATGTTAAAATTAAATGTTTCGTGGGAATAATTGTAGAGTCTTTTTTTATTGTGATTCTCCTGACTTGAGTTACACCCTGATCTGAAAATCCCTCAAGGATTTCTGATTCAAGAGTGCTCATCAAGTCAGGTTCTGAAATGACACCTCAGCAAGAGTTAAGAGATTTATGCGGAGATACAATTAAGGGTGAGTTTAAAAATGTTTTAGCGAGGAGAAACGATTTTGTTTGAATAGCAGAGTTTGTTTCAATGAGTAGATCCCCGGAACGTAATTGTTTTACGGACTTCGGTTCTCCACCTAATCCTATCAGGGCTTTTTGAATAGCGAAAGGCGATTTAGAGACATTTCATTGTTTGGAGTGAGTGAGTGAGTGAGTGTAGGGTTTTATGGCGCAAGAGCCAATTTTGGCTATGCTGCGCCAAACATTCGTTAAAATATGAAAACAATATTAAAATATACATTAAATATATTACATTTACAAATGTATTTATATATGTGAATGCCTGCATGCACATACATAAAAATGAAAGTTAAAACAATTAAAAATAATTTGTTAAATTAAATATAAAAATCCAATTTTTTTAATAAAAGTAAATAGGTTTTAGTGGGGTTTTTCTCCCACCAAGTCAGGTAAAGTTAAATGAGATGAATTAAAAAATTTGATACGATAATTATTAAAAACGGGACAATCTATTAAAATATGTTGAACTGAGTACGAGACCATGCATGAAGGACAGTTAGGAGCATTTTCCTCCAATAACAAATGCCTGTGTGTAAAGCGTGTATGATCAATGCGAAGACGAGTCAATTTGACATCAGTTCTTGGCATTGGTATCACAGGCCATGCTCCTATGACAGGCTTCACAGAGTGCAGTTTGTTATTCAACTTCTGACTCCAAGATTCCTGCCAGATCGTAAATAAATGATGCAGGATGACGCGCTTAATATCCGATAGCGGAACTGCTAGCGGCAGATGAGTCGTCGCCGACCGTGCCGCGCTGTCCGCTTGCTCGTTACCAATAATTCCCACGTGGCTCGGTAGCCAGCAAAATATTATATCAAAACCCTTGCTGTAGAGTCGACTCGTAATGTCGAGTACATTACAAACCACTGGATGACAACGATCGTTATAATTTTCAAGCGCTTCTAATACACTCATGCTGTCAGTATAGATGCAGTACTTACGGGGTATATTGGAGTCGATTAATTGAAGTGCAAGGTAAATGGCGACAGCTTCTGCAGTGAAAACGCTGCAAGAAGCGTCTAGTCGATAACCGAGCATATTATCTTCAATCACGACTCCACAGCCAACGTAACCCGCACGTTTCGAACCATCTGTGTAGATGGCCGAAAACTCCCTATACTGACTGCGGGGGTAGGCGAAGACGCGTTGAAAGACGACAGGTGTTACGGTGGATTTACTGTAATTGGCAAAAGGGTTGATATAATGGAACCGTGGTATATTCCAAGGTTGGAATGGAAAAAGGTTCTTTTGCTGGATATCCACATTGGGTAGGTCGAGTTCGGTTATAAGTTGTTTCATCCTATCCATAAACGGCCGTATGTTAGATGGCCGGGCATCATAAAGTCTCTTCATGGTGGTGGTGAGTCTCATACATTTCAGAGGATGTGAAGGAACGGACAAGATCTTAAAATAATAGGCAAGAGACAGTTTCCTCCGTCGAAGATCCAGAGGAAGCTGGTTGCAATTAACATAAAGACTCTGCACTGGCGATGTGCGAAATGCACCAGAACAGATTCTCAGTGCCATATGGTGGACAGGGTCAAGTTTTTTCAGAGTAGAGTTGCATGCTGATCCGTATACAACACATCCGTAGTCAATGCGAGAGAGTACGATTGCCTGATACACTCTGAGTAATGATGTTCGATCCGCCCCCCAGGAGGTGTTAGACAACACCTTCAAGAGGTTTAAAGACTTTTCACACTTCTTCCGCAATTGTAAAATTTGCGGAAGGAAAGTGAGTCGACGGTCGAAAATTACCCCGAGGAATCGTACGTCGGGAACTAGGGGAATATTAACATCACGGATGTCGGGGACACCGAAGAGAGGTACTACCAGCCGATTGACAGGAGCGGGCTCACTTCTGCCACCCATCTACAGTGAAGCATGGGCCAAAGGGAACGCAGAGGTATCCCTAGGCCACCAATCTCCTCCATATGGAAGAAGCGTGGGCAAAGGGAACATAAAGGATCCCCAGAACACCATTTTCGTCCTTACGGACGCCGCACACGGCAAACATGCGGGTAGGGAAACCACAACGGTGTTAGTCGAAAAATAAATAAAGCAACATAATCAAAGTATTTAAAGAAATATACGAAAAAGAAACTAAATAAACTCAATATAAAAGGTAAACCAAAATATGTTAATAAACAGTACGATTTAATCATGTACATTTTAAAGAACATTGGTCTGTGGTCTCGACGTGAAAAGAGGGAAATTTTTGAATGGCAAGAAGGAGGGCCGAAAATAGAGAGAAGGTTCACTAGAGTACCCCGGGTTTGTGACATCCGTGTTTACCAAAGATAGTAAACCTCTTGGGAATAGGAAAAGATCACTAGGGTACCTCGGGATTGTGACACCCGTACTCACCTAAAGAAGGTGAGCCCCCTGAGGGAGTTTTTGTCACCAGCTTGTCGTCTTGTGTTTAAGTAGCTGCAGCTGTCTTTGTCTTTGTGTGTTCGTATGCTTTTGAACTGTCATAACACCTTTGATGTGTCATGTCAAAATAAAAAGATGAACGTCCATTCCGAAGAAGTTTTCATGAAACCCTACTAAAACATTCGAAAAATATACCTCAGCTAATACGTTACATACATATATATATATATTGCAAAATGCAGATATTGATATAGATTTTTCTGCTTTAATGTTGCTGAAAATAAAAGTAGTCGTAAAGTCCTTGCTACCAACTACAAGTATTTTTGCTCTGCTCATGCTTCAATGACTTCAATACTGTGTCAGATGGACATGAAGCAAATTTGAGGTTTGTTTATGGCATGAGGTGCAATGTGTGGAATTGGCAAAAGTGCAGCTCAGACATTTTGTCCGCTGATGAACTTTCCTCCTCCAGCTAAACTTGAAACACTGTATACGTCAATTTTTAAAGCGTTGGGAACTGTTTCATCTCGTTCAATGGTTAACAGCGTTAATGAAGCAGTCATTGAAAGTGAACATAATAAGAACACAGCAATTGCTTAGTTTTGGAGTCAGTTCCAAACAGCCATACATGAGTGAGTGCGTGTGTGAGTGTAGGGTTCTATGGCGCAAGAGCCAATTTTGGCTATACTGCGCCACACGTTTGTTAAAATCTTTAATTATTAAAATACATATTAAAAATATATACAAATATTTTTATATATGTGCATGCTTGCATGCACATACATAAAAATGAAAGTTAAAACAATTAAAAATAATTTGTTAAATTAAATATAAAAATCCAATCTTTTTTATAAAAACAAATAGGTTTTGGTGGGGTTTTTCTCCCACCAAGTCAGCCATACATGAAAAAAGTAGTTTATCACAATTGCAAAAATTTGTATATTTAAAAAATTTACTTAGAGGTGTAGCATTAAATGCTATAAAAGAGTTTGCACACACACATTAAATAAGGAGAATTATGAAAAAAGCGTAAGTTTACTTAATTCGAGATTTGGTCGTGAAGATCTCATAATTATATATATATATAATAGTTACATGAACAAATTACTTAACTTTGGAATCGGTGAGAATTTCTTCAAATATAAGGGCGTTATGTCGTTTATATAATGAACTAGAAATTCACATACGATCTCATAAAAGTTTAAAAGTAGTACCAGTCGTTGGCGGTCGTTTTTGACCGCCGGCATAGACTCGGTGTTTCTTTTTTCCTTTTTATTGGTAAATTGTTTTCGGTCTATGTCCCTTTTTTCTGTCTATTTATATGTGCCTCTTTGTTTGGATCATATGATCCGATTAAAGATTTTTTATATCTGTTTTTTTAGCTCTAGATCCCTACGAGGTCTGGGGCAAATGTGTACAAAAATTAGACTGAATGATCATCTCATGCCTTTGTATAAAATTGTGTAAAATTTTATTATGATCTAAATAAAGAATTTTTAAATCTGGTACTTAGGGCCACAACTCTTTTGTGTCCTATATTATTAAAGTTAATTACAGAGTTTGAGTGAATATTAACGTCGCACTGTTCAGCTACACGAGGGCTTTTGGCGACGGACCACGTAATTTTGAACCATGGTCAAGTGACGTGGACGACACCTGAGCAGGCACCCCCCTCTCCTAACTACCACACCACACCAACGGGAGGACGTTTCAGCTCTCGACAGATTTAACGTGCATCGCTGCCCTACACGGCGGGTCTTCAGTGGTATTGGGCTCGAACTCATGACATGCCTGCCATGGTCCGATACCTTAACCACTGGGCTACCGCAGCCCAAGTTAATTACAGAAGTAATTAGCTTAGAATACAATCGTAAAAGAAAATCTAATTCAGAATTTGACGTTTCGGAAATTAATATTAAACAATATTACAATATTAAAATATCTTATGTCAAAAAAGTATTTGCACACTCAACTCAACTTTAGCAAATTTGCATTTTTTTGCTAATTATTTGACAGTCATCCCGCAGTAAATAACATGCGTAAGGGAGGACAATAAAAGGAGGTATTGTCGAAACTTTATCAGTTGTTTGTCGATTTCAAATTGTAATGGCACCTAAGAAACCTGAATTGCCGATTTCGTGGCGAGAAAAAATTGTTTCTCTACGTGAAAATGGCTTAAGTTATCGAGAAATAGGTAAAGTAAATGTTTGCTTCTCTACTGTTCGGTATGTAATAAAACGTCATAAAGAAAAAGGATCTACATCAAATAATTTGCGCTCTGGACGCCCAAAAAAATTTTCACTACGAATTAAGCGAAAAATCATAAGAGAAGCATCGAAAAATCCATTTGTTAGTGCAATTATATTAGCCAATGTGATGTCCCTTCAACATCTGGAGTTCAAATTTGTGCCCAAAGTGTTCGAAATGTCCCGCATGATGGACAAATTTATGGGAGATCTCCAAGGAAAAAACCTCTCATAAAACTGAACGAAATAGACTGAAGAGACTTGAATTCGCTAAGGAATATATCAATAAGCCAATTGATTTCTGGAAAAATGTCATATTCTCCGACGAGATTAAGTTCAATATCTTTAAATTAGATGGCAGGAAATTAGTTTGGAGAAAACTTTGTACTGCTTTTCATACCAAAAATGTGTTACCTACAGTTAAACATGGAGGAGGTTCTGTTATGATTTGGGGGTGCATGGCTAGCAAAGGGTGAGTGAGTGTTTGGGTTTATGGCGCAAGAGCCAAACCTGGCTAAGCTGCGCCAAACATGTGTTAAAATATGAAAACAACTGTTAAAATATCTAAAAATATTGATAATACACTCAAGGCTCACGGTAAAAGTTAAAATATCAAAACATGTATAAAAAAAGTATTCTAATTGTAAAACAAACAATTTTTGGTGGGGAATCACCCCCACCAAGCCAATTAAGATCTTGAAAAAACAGATCGGTCCAAGACAAAGTAATGCATAAAGCAAAGATTAAATTGAAATACATCGATTTTTAAAATAGAAAAATTGGTTTTAAAATTCTGTACAGTTTACCTTTTTATTTTTATAAAATTTTTGAATAAAGACTTAATTTGAACTATTTCTAACACGTGTTGGGGTCAACGTGTGTGAATATTTTTCACGTTTCCCAACCATCATTTGGCCAGTATTCTTCCGATAATCTTCTAATGATAGACTTCGTCGATTCTACCTCTTCTTCTATGTCATATACGATCATATCTTCCACATCCGTTGTGTATTCTACCCGTGCTGATTTCCTCGGTTTATGAGGAGCCATCTTAATTTCTATTTTAGGTTTTACAGTGTTACATGTGTTTTCAGGAGGACATTTTTTTTTTACGGGGTTTTGAAGTTAGGTTTGCATCCTGGAATGTAGAAGGTATGGTATTGGCTGTAGTGGTAGAAGTTTGAAGAACTGGACATGCTGGTAAGGGTGTAAACAATTGATATTGTGGATGAGGAAGCTGCAGCCGAGGTAGATAAACTATTAGATGTGGTGGCAGCAGTATCTATTAAAGGAATAGGTGGTTGAGATTCTGAAGATTTAACTGTAACAAAAGATTTAGATGTTAAGAGTTGTGCCTTACCAAAGAAATTGAGATATTTTACTGGGCAGATTTAAAAAAAGGTGGCCGCCCCCCCCATGGGGAGACGTTCAAAAATATCTCGATGTATTAATTGAAAAGGAATACACTTGTTCACAAAAGTAAGTATGCAACTCATAGCTTAAGTGAAAAAGCTCTAGTTCTCAAATAAATATAAGAAAAATATTATTTTGGAGAGTGTTGTTTATAGCTTCTGATTCAAGTCATAAATTAATGAAAAATAAACCAAATTATATTTTTAAAAAACTTTTAAGAGTAATTTTGTTAACTACAAGTTGAAATTTAAATCACAAAAGTATGTATGCACTCTGAATTTTTGACTTTTAAATAGGCTGAAATGAAGCTTCTCTAGTGATTTTTCGTATTTCAGTGAGTTTAGAAGTTCTGCTACAAAGCTTGTAAGTTTGAGCTTTAAGTACATCAACAATTCACCAATGCCTCTACGTGGAAAAGAATTATCAAAAGATCTAAAGGATGCAATAATAAAGCTCTATAAAGAAAGCGTCCCAAAGACAAATTGCTAAAATCATAGGCAAAAGTCCTGCAACAGTGCAAGAAATCAATGAAAAATTCCAGGCTGAGGGAAATACTCTAAACAAGCCTAGAACAGGACGACCGCGCATTTTCACGGATCAAGATTGTTGGAAATGTGACAAAAAATCCGAACATTAGCGCACTAAAATTGACAACTCATGTGGAAAACAATTTTGCGAGGTTATGCAATCTTGAAACAATTCACCGTGTGTTACGGAAGGCAGGATACCATGGTCGAAATATGCGAAGAAAACCATTTATTAGCAAAGTGAATCGCAAAAAGAGAATAGATTTCGCAAAAGAAAATGAAAAGCAAGACAGAAATTTTTGGAATTCCGCGATTTTTTTGGATGAAAGTAAATTCAACATCTACAGGTCAGATGGACACCAAAAAATTTGGAGGAAAGCAAATGCAGCTCTAGAACCAAAGAACATGAGAGGAAATGTAAAACACGGTGGTGGTTCGATTATGGTTTAGGGTTGCATGGCAACAACTGGAGTAGGAAATTTAATTATAATCGACGGAATAATGATTTTAAAGAATAATCTAAGCCAAAGTGCTTCTAAATTGGGACTCGATGGATCCTTCACTTTCCAACAAGATAATAATCCCAAACATACTGCTCGGATTGTTCGGGAATGGCTGCTATATAACGTGCGAAAACAGGTAAAAACCCCACCGCAGTCACCTGATCTTAATCCCATTGAACACTTGTGGGATTATCTTGATCACCAAATTAGAAAGCAAGAGATCAAAACTAAGAATTAATCTAAAAAAAGCCCTTTTGGAGGAGTGGCAGAAAATACCATCTTCTGTCACTCAAAATTTAGTAAAATCAGTGCCATCTAGATTGAGAGCTGTTATTAAGGCCAAAGGCTATCCAACAAATTACTAATTTTTTTGGAAAAACTGTAAAATTTGCAATATTAATGTCTTTGTTTTTGTTTGCATACTTACTTTTATGATGTAAATTACGTCCTATTTTAAGTTAAGCTCATCTTGCTAGTAAAATATTTGTATTTTTTAATCAAGCTCGATTTTGCTGTAATCGAAATAAATCGTTAATTTGAAAACTCTAATATTGTAGGTCTGTTTTTTTTTTTCATAGGACATCCTCACATACACTCTGCATACTTACTTTTGTGACTAAATGTATATTGATTGTAATCAAGATACAGAAGTTATTGACGAATTTTCATTAATTTTCAACTACATTACAAAGCAAAAAGTAACAGAATGGAATAATCTAAATGTTTCCACGGAAACTCACGGTTTCACGGAAATATTCAAACACTTTCACGCCAACAATCTACAGCATGAAAACTTTTCTAGTCTAACTGAATATATTTTATGTTTGCCTGCTACAAATGCTCCAGTAGAAAGAGTATTTTCTATGATGAACAGATTGTGGACATCTCAGAAAACACAGTTACAAGTTTCAGTTCTAAAGGCGCTGTTGATAATTAAGGTGAATATAAAAAAAACGTACCAAGAGTTTCATTCTTACTTAAAATCTTCTCCAACTACATTAAAGCAAATTTGTTCCTCTGATAAAAAAAATATAACTTAACATTTTGGGTATATTTTTAATTCGTAACTTTTAAGCTAATTAACTTTTTCTGAATAAATAACTTTAAATAAGTATTTTTTTTTCATTGTGTACCAGTTAATTGACCTAAATAAACCAATGTCCTGTTTTGGGTCAAAGAATAAATGGTCACGTTACCCATAATTGCATTTTTAAAAGAAAAGGAAATAACCTATTCAGAATTCGACGATGACAAGTAGTTACAAGACTCAATGTTTTTGACTGATGTCATGGAACATTTGCAAGCACTGAATTTACAATTGTAGGGGAAAGATAAAATAAATTCGGACTTCTCACTGTGTGTATTTAGTTTTCCAACGAAATTACAACTTTTTCAGCAGGATACTAAAAATAAAACATTTTGTCATTTTCCTCAGATTAAAAAAAAATCGTTTCAATATTAAACAAGAAAAACAAGAGTATATAATAAAGGTAGGAATATTGATGGAATTTCAAAATAGATTTCAAGACTTGAAATATTTTAAATCGTCCCTCTATTTTTTTTCTGAATCCATTTGAAATTAACATAATTCAAGGTGAGTTTTCCATTTCCAATATAATTATAACCCAAAAAGCATCTGGAGAATAAGGATTAATAGAGATGCAAGAAGATCAAGCTCTACAATTAAAATATAAGTTGACACTGATTACTGAATTTCGGAAATTTATACCAGAATTGAAGTACCTGAATCTAAAAAAGGCTGCTTGTCGAATTATTTCAATAATCTGAGCAATGCACTTATGTGAATCATTTTATTCCACTTTAAAAATCCTGAAATCCAAGCACCAATCAGTATTAATTAACCAGCAACTCAAAGAATTACTGAGAAGTGCTGTCACAAATTATTCACTAAATTTTAAAGAATTATCAAGAATTAAAATAAATGTTTAATTTTTAATACTTGAATTCAGTACACATATTCTGTACTTTTATTTATGTTTTTAATAAGTATAATTTCTGTAAAAAAAAAAATTAATACCTTTTTTGCATACCTTTTAAATACATATTTAATTGCAGCTCGTGAAAAATTTCAAATATTGAAAAATGGCTCAGAGACTATCAAGGAGCTTGGACACCCCTGATATATATCAACAAAACACTTAACAAGAACAGATATAAAGTTGGCTCAATACAAAAGAGCAAGATGGATGCTGTTTTGAGACCATAATGTAAATGAAAAAGGAGTAAATACAGGTGATCTAATTTAATCTTATCAAAAGAACTTTGAAATTATGGTAAGCCTTTTTCTTTGATAATGTGTATCAAAAATTATTTTCTTCATACAGCAAAATACAGTGAAGAAACAGTAAATTACAACTAAAAAAATAAATAAGAGAAATTACCATGCAGTTGTAGAAAAGAAGTTGAATGATTATGAATGCCAACTTAAACAGTTGCAAAAAAATTTGTAAGAAATTTTCGGAAGGGATTTGTTAATGAATTAGAAATAAATGTTGATTAATGATAAAATGGCCCTTTTTTTTTTTAGAAATTGTTTATTAGTTTTCACAATAATTGTATCATAATTTCATTTACATCCTATTTTGGTGCACTTAGAACCAGTTTGATTTTGTCATCAAGCTTAGCAAAAAGCAAGCCAAGCTAGTAATCAATCTTTCTGGTAATTTAATTATATAATTGCAGTAATTAAGTCATATTAATGCTTGACTGCTTATCTGTTCATATGTGTAAATCAGAAAGTCTATGTGTGTCAAATGTAATGATTTACATTTCTTAAAAATTCCTTCGGAAGCAAAGAGGTAAAAGGATTTGATGTGTAAGCGGTTTCATACCTGGAAAGTATGAATGTTGCAAACATAGAAGTAATGCACAAGATTAAAAGGAAGAAAAATTTGATGGTTTTTACTGGAGTTATACAAAAGATAATCAACATACTGCTGGCAAAGAAAAGAGATGTGGTTTAATGTGAAACATTAGGTTGTTACATATATTAGTTTGAGAAGTCAAATGGCTGAGTTTGTGTAGTAAATGAGTACCTGATAAATAGCAATTCAGTGGTCTACTAGTGCATGTTTTAACAAGAAATTTACATAAATGCTGTTGTAAATTAAAACTTGACAATTTGCGGAGATTATGGAAAAAAACTAAACTTGGGAAAAACCAAGTATAAAAGTAAATCTGTAAACAGATATTTGGTTTTGACAGGATCAAAATAAAGTTCTCAAAGTGGTAGGAAAATGAACCAAAGTTGAATTGGTGCAGGTGGTTACTACGGAAAGGGTATTTACAGACTATAATAATTTTAGTCTGTTGAAAAGCTTATGACTGTCTTTTAGATGACTTTCGAGGTCATTCCTCTAAAAGTCAATTAGTTTGACTTCTAAAGACCCTGACACCTCAGCTCCTCAAAGGGATGTTGTCAGTAGTCATTTTCTTAAGAATTATACTGACCACTCAGTGGGTAATTGTAACTATTATCTTTTTGAACACATAAAGCAATACTGATTCAATAAATGACACCTCAAGGGCTCTATTGCACAATCTTCACAGAGTGCCTTCCAGTTCTCTTCATAATCCAGTTGTAAAAAAAAAACTTCGGAAAAATGTTAATTTTTTTATGTTTCATCACATCAAACTCTTTCATCACTATCTTTTAAACTTTGTACACATTCTTGTTTCCCATCCCCAAGTTTTAAAGGTGTGTTTTCGAACAATTACAAATTTTTTAGCCAAAGCGAAAAGTTTAATCTCTACTGAGATGCACCAAAACCAAATTTTACTAGTCTTATCCATTGTATAATGGAAATCAATGGGAAAAAATTTAACAACTTCCAACTGAACTGTACCTACTGCATTTTTTTATATAAAGAAATCAATAAATGCAAACGGAATTAAGAACAGAATTAATTTTGTTATAGAGAGATAGAAGAGATAGAAGCTACAAAATGATAAAATATCACAAACATAAACAAGCCTCAGAAAATCGCACCTTATAAAGTACAGAAAATAATTTAAAACCAATACTTCTAATCAGAATTTTATAAATTGCAGCTTTAAATATAGTTACGATGAAACAATATTAGACTGCCACTAAGATGAATTATAATTCTATATTAATGACAAACAAGCTAATGCCTTGAAAAAATGACAAAATTAATTTCAATAAAAATCACTTAACAGACAATTTTATGAGAAGTTCTAAAATTTTTATGGTTTAATATTATAGAATTTTTTTTTTTCCGGTCACAGTTTAAACATTATAATTACTCCTCTCAATGTACACACACACATCTCAAAGTAAAACATCTTAAACAGATAGCATTTTGTCAATATTACTAAAAGAGGCATACAAGACAAATCAATTATTATATATTACATTGCCAAAAAAAATATGTATTCAACCTAAACAATGAAATTATCTGTTTATATACAAACAGTAGCATAATAAATATTAATATTATAATTCTCATCACTACATACCATATTAAACAAGATTCACATTGTAGTTTTTACCCCAAATTAAAGTTTCAATCAATTGCAAAGGATATTCATACTTTGTTGCGATGGCATATGTTGAAAGATATTAAAACTTAACACATACAGTTCTTTCTGGTTCCTACATTTTACATAAAATTATTTAACTATTTTGTAGCTTCAATATTCAATTATTAGTCCACAATCATGTTTCAAGCTATAGGGACTTCAGATCAGTTTCTGTCTTATTTCTTTTAGTTTTCACAAACAGACAAGATTACAAGGAATCGTAAATTGATGAGCGATTTTAATATCTTTATGACACTAAAATGGAATGTGCAAGTTTTATCCATTGTTTTTATAAATCTACAAAACACAGCATCAAAAAAAATCCTACTATTGACGCTTTATAAATCCCGAATTTAATATTTGAGTTGGAAATTTCTATTCCTTCACAGTCTAAAAAATTAGATAACTTTTTAGAAATTTTTTAATTAGAAAAACTTTTTACAATAGACATTGTTTAAAAACAGATAATTTGCAGCCAGCAGAACTTCACCTTCGATACAGAACTTCACTTCCTTGCAATGTTACTATTAAGTTAATAGATTATATATTTTTGATTCCAAAACAGTATGAATAAAACCTCAAAATCCATTTCTTTTGTAGTAACATAAATAATGATAAGATTCTAAATAAGATTCTAATTTATTCTTTAAGTTTATTGCATATGCTGAATTTGAGTGCATAGCTTTAAAGAACAATCAAATATTTCTAAAGCAATCTTTTCAAATACAAACTGTTCCACATTTTTTTGGAAAGTCAACGAATGGGTTTGCTGTGAATGATGTTAAAGTGAATAAAAATACAGTCGTTGACTGGTACATGTTTTGCCGAGAGGTCTGTATGGTTGCGGTTTTGAATGAAAGTGAACCACTTAGTGGTGAAGGGAAAATTGTTGAAATTGACGAGAGCCTGTTTGGTAACATGAAGTATGGAAAGGGCAAGCCTGTGAGTGGTCAATGGGTGTTTGGAGGAGTTGAAAGGAACTTGAATAAATGTTTTTTTAGTGGTGCCTAATCAAACGAAAGAGGAACTTTTGCGTGTTATTAAGGAGTGGGTGGTACCAGGGTCCGTTATAATTTCGGACTGTTGGAAGGACTACAATTGCTTGTCGCAAGAAGGTTATCAGCATTTGCGGGTCAACCACAGTCTGACTTTTAAGGACCCTGAAACCGGTGCTCACAACAATTCAATCGAAGGGATGTGGTCGGCGATAAAAAGATCGTTAAGGAACCGTGCGGCCCATGTGGAGGGCCAATTCGATCACTATTTAGCAGAATACATGTGGCGACGCCGGAGACAGCATTCGTTGGATGATGGCGTTTTTCGTGAATTTATCCGTGCGATCACCACATTGTACCCTCCCATGGAAAAAGACGTTCCTTCATAAGCACGTAAGTTTTCCCAATTTTTTCAATTTTAGTATACCTGTCATATGCTTCGCTGAACAGTTCAATTTCAGTTTTTTTTATTCATTTACCATTCTTCCGGAAAAACGTCATATTTTTCCCAGTTCCGTTGGTCGGAGTTTGAAAATCGCACTTTGGCGCCATTTTGGCGCGGAAAAAAAATCTTCGCCAAGGAGGTGGGCTAAAATAGAATTTACCATTTAGATTCACACTAGGACAAATAAGATCATCGACAGAAATATACCGTACGCCGAAATAAACTAATATCACTCAAATAAGATATTTCATATATTTCGAGTCCATAAAAAACAAGATACTGTTCATGTTCTCAAAAAACACACACACACTCGAGAACTGGTACAGGTACTGGGTTACAGCCATTCTGCAGAACCATTTATCTCCGATCTTGAAAGTTAGAATGACTAAAACGTTTTCAAATTGTGTACTTTAAAAATTAAATATTTACATAATAAAATGATATTATTGCAGCTTAAGAATTAAAAGGAAAAGCATGCATATCTCTAAATATGGAAGAGTTTCTCACAAAAACCATCTCTTTGAACATAGTAGCACAAAATCTAACCCTAACAAGGATTAGAACTGTGAAACCATTTTACAAATTACTTGACTTCATTTCATTTTTGAAGCTCTAAAAAATTTCCCTTCTTAAAATATTTAAATAAAACAAATAATAAATTGCTTATGTTAAATATTAAAAACCTAATCACACACATTCTGACGAAAAATAATTAAGAAGTAAATGTTCATTTATTTTTCTAATACACATTCTTAAAATCAAACACGTCTTAATACACACATTAAGACGACGCTGGACATCATTGGGAACTGGAACGCGAAGCGTTCCTCCGTCCCATACTGGTGTATTTGGGCTCTGAAGTTGATGGGCCTTTATAGAATCAGCGTTTCCTGATTGGTGGACGTGGAAGGAGAAAGTGGGAGGAGCTAGGCAGGCTGGTTTCGGTGGTAACTGAAAACAAGTCCAAAATTCGTGCGAGCAGACGGTAGCTCGTAGGGAAATAGCCTATACCAGGTGTGGGAATCTTTATGCATCAACGAGCCATTTGTTTTTCCAGAAATGTTTGATGAGACATAGACGTGTTGACATGCTAATGAAAGTAGTGAAGTTACAAATAATCTGTCGAATAATAATTATAATGATAAAGTATATTTGCAGACTATCCGTGCAGAAATTGGGGGAAACTTCAATAACGTGGGCTGGGATTTCCCACCGCCAAATCCTCTTTTCGAGCCGAAGGTCAATTGCCAAGGCGTATCCTTGAAAGGAACCGGTTTGTAGTAACCATATGTGTGTGCGCGATACCACTCTCCTCAAAAGAGGACTCCGCGTAGAAACAAATCGTATTCCTGACATTCGACTTTCTTTTTTTTAATGCTGATGTTTTCTGAAAATATTACCAGTGTAATTTAAGGGGTAGGTTAAACGGTTTCTGGAATTCTCATTTTTAACTTTTTTATCGCAAAATCAGATTTAAAAAAAAAAAAAATTTTTTTTATATTTAATTAATTTAAATTTTAAATTTTTTTTTTTTTTTTCAAAGCAAAATATTATTATTTAAATTCGAAGCTAAATTAAATTATTTTCACAAATAAGAGACATAGGTATCAAATTAAACATAGTTTTAATTTTTTGTCAGTACAAAGGAAAATAATTATTTATAATTATAAAAAAATATTATATATATATATATATATTATTATATTTTAGTACAATCACACACAATGCAGAATATCTAGTCAACATTGAAACAAAATCTAATTGAAAAATCTCATATCTTACTATCCTAAATCTCTATTATTTCTTTTATCTCTATCATTACCTTAATTTCTAAAGGAGATAACCACTGAGATTTTTCGAAATAATCAAATAATTTTCTGAGTTTTCTTCCTTTATATTTATTCAGAGATTATTTATTTTTTACAACATAGATTATTTCATATTGTTTTTTTTTTTCTTTCAAAATAATAGTTACAAGGAATTTGTTACAATTTGGAAGGGAGTATATTCTTACAGTGCAGTATTTTACACATTTCACAATTTTCATTTTCTCTTTTTTTTTTATTTACAGATTTTCGAAAAAATAGCGATTTACAAAAAGCCGTTGATATTGTATGAGTTTGTGAATAATATAAGAAAATTCATTTCTGCTCCAGATAACAAAAATAGCCGCGATAACGTAGTGGGCAAGGTAATGGACTCGTGGCCAACGTATCATGAGTTCGGGCCCAGTACCACAGAAGACCAAGGCCATCTAGAAAGGACCAGGCCGTGATAGAGTTTTGATGACGTCACGAAAGGAGGGAAAGCTTTTCTACGCGCATTCGCTCTGTGAGGAATATAAAGCTTTGAACATTTATTTCTTTTCATGCCATAGGCTAAAATTTTCGCATTTATATTGATTATTTTTTTTAATTCTCACTGAGAATATTTTCTGATGAAAGTTATGCATTAATACGCTGGAATGATGCATAATATTTTCCCGGGAAAAGGGACAAAATCAATCATGAAAGGCTCCTAACAGTATTAGAAAAATCTAAGAAAAAACTGGCTCAATGTAAAATAATTTCAATCAGATAAAATAAAAAAAAACATTTACTTGCAAAGAAAATTTGAAAAGTAGAGCATTAGAGGCATATTAATAAAAAAAAATCACGTAAATTTAGAAACATTTTGCTGGAGTTCCTTTTTCCTGTGAAATGACATTTTTTATGCTCATAGAATCAATGATCATAACAAAAGAAAGACTTATAAAAAAATGATTGCAAAAATATATACAAATATAGAAATGACAAACAGTTTTAGACACCATAGTAATATTATATAGTAAAAGTATAGATTCTCTAGATTATACGTTAAAAATATTCAATTAAAATAATTCATTCATTCAATATTCAAAAGTATAAAATAATTTCAATCCAATAAAATAAAAAATAAACATTTACTTGTAAAAGAAAATATGAAAAGTAAAGTATTTGAGGCATATTATTATAAAAAAATACATGCAAAAATACATACAAATGACAAACAGTTTTAGATACCACAGTAATTATATAGTAAAAATGGATTCTAGATTATACGTTAAAAATTTTCAATTTTCATTCATTCAATATTCAAAAATTTTAAAATAATTTCAATCCAATAAAATAAAAAAGAAACATTTATATACTTGTAAAGAAAATATGAAAAGTAAAGTATTTGAGGCATATTATTATAAAAAAAATACATGCAAAAATATATACAAATATAGAAATGACAAACAGTTCTAGATACAATAATTACATAGTAAAAATAGATTCTAGATTATACGTTAAAAATATTCAATTAAAATAATTCATTCATTCAATATTCAAAAATATAAAATAATTTCAATCCAATAAAATAAAAAAGAAAAATTTACTTGTAAAGAAAATAGGAAAAGTAAAGTATTTGAGGCATATTATTACATAAAAAATGCATATGACATGAACACAGTTTAGACACCATAATAATTACATAGCAAATATAGGATGTTAAAAATATATATACATTAGTAAATACACTTACCTATAAATAATCAGAAAAAAAACTTTTCATGGAATATATCATTAATGAGGCAACGTACTGATTAGTTTCAAATTTAGAATAATTTGCATTTGTGATGATATTATTTAAACTATTAACTACATTATTTTTATGCATATGCATTAAAATTCAATATTATGCTATGGTAAAAATATCTAAAAATCAAACAAAAGTTTTGAAATAAAAAAATAGCATTTTACATACTTTGAATGCTAAAATCTTTATGAAAATAATTTAAACGAATAACGTAAATAAATAAATAATTTTTCTTCAAATAATAGTTATATGAACAATTAAACACGTTCATAAAATGTATGTAGTATAAAAAAATTACAAGGATATGCATGCACAATGAATAAAATACGAATCGATAATTGAATATTTAAATAAATAAAACAGAAAAATATAAAAAGCAAACATTAATTTAATTGGCCTTAAATTTCTTCATTTTTCGGTTATCCTTCACGGTTAAAATGTCTTCAATGCGCTTTTTTGAATAATTACTTAAGCATATGTTCCCAAATGTAACGAATACTTTTTTAAAATATGAAAATGCAGGAATGTTACAAATCACACAAGGTGAATGAAACGAATGCAAGACATTCCACAACTCGTGTAATTCCAGATACGCTTCTGTTATGCTTGTAAAGCAAGATAATTGGCAATCAACTTTAAGAAACTTCGATTCGAATGTTTTCGATATTAACAAATTAAAAATGAAATATTGCGTTGAAATGACTTTTATAACAATATCTGTGGGCATTTTTAAACCTCCTCTATCCAGAAGTCTCAAATATTTTGTCCCTTCGATATCTTCCGAGTCGAAATTAATCTGCTTATCTAAAACAAATGTATGCTTGCAATCTGAGCATTCGAATTTTATATTATGCACACAATATATATATCCCGCTATATACATTAAAGCTTGATACTCTTCAATTGAAATATCATCTGGTTTATTTCTAATGTTTAATATTTCGTTGAAATCTGTAATATCTACTTTAACATGAAATATCTCACCTGAATGATTTGAAATTCAATTTTTTAGTGAGATAGTACCATATTTATCTGAGTGCAAAGTTAACACACTTTTAATGCGCAACTTTTTTTCAGCTTGCAAAATTTCCTGCACAGTGACATGATAATATGCTCCAGACATTTGTCTGTATTGCCCAAATCTGGCTTCTAAATTATCAGTTTGGAACTTTCCAGTTAAAACATATTTGAAATTCTGCTCCGTCAAAAGATACTTTATTAGTTCTGGGATGGTATTTACTGTATGTCTCAAAGCAAAAAATGTTTTCTCGCTTAAACAACCTTCTCGTTTATTTTGTTTTAAATTTTTCCAACAGTCCAGCCACTGAACAAATTTTGAAAAAAAAGTGAATCTCATCATCCATTGATGAAAAAGGAACACTGATTTTCAATTTAAGATTTTGACCCTTAGTTGGACTTTTAATATTCATTATTTGTCAGAAATCGAAAATATATTTGATGAATATTGCAGTCTCCCTAAACATTTTTGGGTAGCCTAATTTATCTTTTAATATATTAAGTGCAGTCACACACACATTGCTTTCTTCAAAAATTTTTAAAACTGATTTAACATTTTGTTTCTCAAAATTCGTTGGTTTTAAAGCTTTTAAACATAATTTAGGAGCTAATTTAACAATAATGTTCATTTCTTCGTTATAAATTTTAAATAATGATGTGAAAAAGATGCTTTTCGGATTTGAGAAAATTCTGTAGGATCAGGATACATTAAAGAAGAATCAGCATCTTTCTGATTTAACCAATTATTTCGTATAGACTTGATAAGATGTACTGAATCAAAAATAAGATGTAATTTTTTTGCATTATTAGCGCTGAATTCTGAATAACACTCTTTATGGGATACCATTACACAATTTAGAAAAACAATTTCTATTTACTCTGTTATTATCACTTACAATGCAAACAACTGAAAAACCTACCTTTTCCATTAGTGACAAAATTTCTAAAGTCATAGAATGCAAGTCTTCAGCATTCATGTTCTTTACACAGGATTCAATGATACTATTTCTTTATTTTTACTCAATAAAGAAGAGTATAGAAAACATTGAATCGTAGTAGCTGCTTCTCCTTTCTCAGTAAATCCAATTATTTTATTACATTTATATGTAATCGCTGATTCGATGAAAATTTCATCAATTTGTAATATTAATTGTTTCTCATGGTCTTTCAGTTCTTTACACCTACCTCGTAGATAATTTTCATTAGCCAGAGTTGACAAACCTGGAGTAACATTTAATCCAGATGCAACTCTGTAATTTTCTCACACTTGGAAGAATTATATTCCCCTCATCTCTTACATAGGAATAACATGTGGTAGATTTAATGTACATGCAGAAAGAAAAAACCATTAAATTACTGCTATACTTACAGCTATGTTTATTCAAATTCAATAATTTCATTTGCTCTAAAATAAAATTTGCTGCCTCGAAATTTTCAACATTACAGTTTTCAATATACTTTTCCCATGGTTGAATAGCCATAACATGATGAGGAACAGAATTAATGGAAGAGATTTCTTCAAAGACATTTATATACTGTATTAAGAATATTTAACAATTCGCGCTAAAATATGTTAACCTAGGAGGATTATTAAGAATTTTTCCAACAGAAGGTATATTTAATTCACGATTATTATTAAATATAACAATAGAGAGATCTGTATTTATTTTCAGGGATTTTAAAATAGAAGGACAATTTTCGCAATTCATAAAAAGAAATATTATGCAACTTTCACAATCATGTTTTAGAACATTATTTTTAGATAAGAAATCAGATATGGGATTTTCTCGTATTAGCAGATTTTCTTTTAAACATTCAAAACTGGTAATTTCGTCTTTCTTAATGATATTAGTAAACAGTTCGTCTAATTGTTTCATTTTTTCCTTTCGTTGAATTGTCACCGAGCGTTCTTTAATTTTTTCATTCAAGTAAGATGGACAACCAGGAAAAATGCAAGGATATGCATTCTCTGATAATTTTGGATACACTCTAGATATTTCTACAACAATACCAGTCTTGTCTGTAATTTTATCTTTTCTCACAATGAAAGATTCAGGGAAATGTTTATAATGCACACTACACTATTCTTAGTATTTTTAAAATCCCTAGGAATTTTCTTTTTCCAAGTTTGTAACAACTGTTCATCTTTTGGGAAACGAAACACAGAAACGTACTGCTGCTCCGATTTATTAGAGGAACAATTTGGTACACAACAGTAACGAGACATTATTATGAAATGTGTACAGCTTTAGGTTAAGTTATTAATAATATTTTTCAGTTAATTAAGATTTGACAGAATAAACAAAACACTAATTTTACATTTAAGCACTAATATTTCTCTTATAAACAAAATATCTTTTTTTACAAATAATCAAGTATGTTGGCATATATGTGTCAGTTTATTATATCGTGTTCTCAAGACTCAAAGGAATAAAAATTCAATGACAAGAATAATACAAATATCGTACCTTTTTCTTTTTTGCTTAATAAAGAAATCCTGATTAATCCTTTTTGCAGAAAATCCAGTCAATTTATCCTGAGTAATGAATATAATTACACGTGGGACAACCTATCAACTTTGTCAGCATACAAGATGGAAGTGGGAATATAATCGTTTCTCCCACCAAATTCGTCCCTCCTTTGATCACATGACATGTTTCAGGTCAGTCCAGTGTCAGGGCTTACTCTCTTCTAGATAGCTTTGACTGAATACGGTGGTAGCACAAATAAATTTGAGTTTTTCTTCCTTGATGAACACAATGGAATCCACTTTAAGAAAAAGCTGCATCCAATATAACAATTCCAAAAGATGACGACTGTCCAATAAATAGAAAACTAAATTAAAAAGCAAAAAGACCCCAAAAAATATCAGAACAGAGAGGAAACACATTAGAAAGTGTAGTGGAACAAAATCAAAAAACATAAATAAATGTACAAATATTTTCGCTAAAAAATCAATATTAAACTGCTTTCTGTTTTTTGTACATTTAAACTGATTCATTGTATTGCACCTTTTTTCTCTTTAAATCATGAATATAATCCAATGGAATGCTCGTGGATTTAAAAACGACAGGTCAGATATTCTTTTCGCGCCAACTTTTCAAAAAGCAAGCATTTTAATAATTCAAGAAACTTGGTTATATCCAAATGATATTTTCACTATTTCCAATAAGAATATTTTCCGAATTGATAGAGAAATCAGAAGTTAATGAAAAATTTAAATAAAGATATTAGTGCCATAAAAATATTCTCAGAAATTAGTGAAGATCTAGAAATTTTAACTGTCAGAGCTCAGAGAGAGAAATACTGTTCCTCTCACTATTTCTAATATTTACATTCCACCGGCAAATTTTAAAGAAGCCAACTTATCGAAAATAACATCATATATTGATAATCACAGTTTGATATTGGGAGATTTCAATGCATCTCATGAGATATGGGGATACAAAAATTCCAATGCTCCTGGAAAAAAGATCTTTGATTGGATTCTTGAAAATGACCTAATGTTGCTTAACGATAAAAGTTCAACTTATCTCCATTCATCGGGAATTATTACAGCTATAGATATTTCTTTATCATCCTTAAATTTAAATTATGATTTATCTTGGTCGACAAATACCGATAATTTTGAAAGTGACCCCTATAATCACTAAATACAAAAGATCAAACAGCTCAGCAACAAATACTTTTAGACCAAAAAAAAAAAACTGGAACAAATTTACCAATCTTCTTCAACAAAAGTTAAGTTCAAATCAAAATATAAATATTATAGAAGAAATTAAAAAAGCCCTAATCTCATCTCAGCAATAAGAAACAAAACAGATCAGCTCAAGAGCTCCATGGTGGACAGCAGCATGCGGGCATTTAAGAGCAAAAAAAAAAAAAAAGAAAAGAAAAGAAAAAAAGAAAACTCCTTAATAAAGCAAGAATAAATTTTAAAGAGGAAGATTGGATAAAAAATACAAAGAAATAAGCGCAAAACTTAAGCGAACAATCAAAGCCTGTAGAGAAGGTTATTGGCACAGGACATGCGAAAAATCACTTCTCTCTTTTAAAAATAATGCGAATAATCAAAAAAAGAGCAAATCCTAACTATTCCTCATTTAATATTGAGAATAACGGAACCATACTATTAAACGAATAATCCCCAGCAAATTGTTTCTAACAATATTACGCAAAACAAAACAACGATAGTATTCAAAATATCTCTATTTCGGACAAGAGTCAAGATATTAATAAACCTTTATTTTTAAAAGAATTAGAAATCGCAATATCTCATCAAAAGAACAGAGCAGTCCAGGGCATGATAAAATATCTCTCCAAACAATCAACCATCTCCCCATAAAAGGAATAAATCTACTAATGAAATCCTTTAATGGCAGTTGGTTTTCAAGTCAAATTCCAAAAGATTGGACTCACGTAATTATTTTACCTTTCATAAAACATCACAAAAATCCCAAGAAAATCGCGTCATACCGTTCAATATCACTTACCTCAGCAACTGCCAAATTATTAGAAAGAATGATCCTGCATAGAATGTTAGATTTCAGTTTTCGCAATAAAATTTTTCATGTAAATCATCATGGATTTTACCCTCACAGAAGCAGCATTAATACGTTACTTCAATTACATGATATTATACTTGCTAGAGAACGCAAGGAATATATATTTTATTTTGGTAGCATTAAATATAAAAGCAGCATATGACTCAGTGTGGCCAAAGGGCTTAATTTCTAAATTGAATAAAGCCCGATACTCTGGTAGATTACTGCGATGGATTCAAAACTTCTTACATTAAAGAACAATACAAATTAAATGGAGGAAAAACTTCAGAAATCCTCAAAAATAATTTTGACGTACCTCAGGTTTCTATTTTAAGCCCTTTCCTTTTTATGATTTATATAACAGACATATTTGAAATCCAACACGACAGCCATCTTCTGATTTACGCAGACGATATATTTTTATATACACTGGTGTGCAAAACTTAAGCAACAATGTAAAAATTTAGCAGATAGCCATGAAATTGCAGAAAAGGAGGTCTGGAGATCAGTAGAGGGAACACGTAAGTCAGTAGAAACGTCATGCGTATGCAAATATCAGGAACAAAACGTCAGAAGCGATGTGAGCGTACACAAAACGCGTGATGTCGGCGCGCGCTGCTCAACAGTAGAATAAAATGAAGGACGGAGACGCAATTCAACATATTCGCTGCAAGTGCCAGTGAGTCAGTTTGTGAAATATGGCTTGAAGAAATCACCTGGACGACTTCACACGTAGAAGAATGATCGGAAAGTTGGAGGAGGGGCGTACTGTCACCAGTGTAGCTGCAGAGTTCGGAATCAACAAAAGTGTCGTTTCGCGCGCTTGGAAAGCTTTCCAAACCACAGGTACAGCTGTTAGAAAGGTTGGTGGTGGCCGCCCGAGGACGACAACTGCAGGGGATGACCGATATATCATCCTGCAGGCGAAAAGAAGTCGACAGTAGTCAGCAAGCACCATTGCTCAGAAACTCTGTACAGCAACGGGTCGACAAGTGTCGCGGTTTACTGTGGCCAGACGCCT
>BMAV01011191.1:173866-185639 GCA_019973955.1 Trichonephila inaurata madagascariensis
ATTACACCCCCAGCTGCCACACCAGATCAACTTTGGCAACGTGTGGAGGCTGCTTGGTCTTCTGTACCCCCAAGAACACATCCAAAGTCTCTTTGAATCAATGCCAAGGCGTGTGGCAGCGGTGATCTCCAACAATGGTGGCTACTGATTCTGGCAGGAACCACACTTCACAGAAGTCTATAAATTTAATCATTTGATACTTGGTCAACATGTTATCTACAAAATAAATTTTGTTGCGATATCTCTTGTCTTTCTTGGTGTTGCATTTATGGTGGCCAGCAGTGTAGCTGCTAAATATAATTACTTAATACACAATATCTATCAATAATTAATTGCCTTAAAAAGCTGTTTAAAATTCGAAATTGAGGTAATACATTCTATCAAAGAGCTAACTAAATTATTGTTAATTTCAGTGGCATAATCTCTAGTTTTTTGGATATTATTATAGCATGTGTCTGCTATTTTTAATTCTTCCTGTCACAACTGCATCAGGGCCGCGGTAGCCAAGTGGTCAAGGTATCTGATCATGGCTGGCGTGTCATGAGTTCGAGCCCAGTACCACTGAAGACCCGCCGTGTAGAGGAGCGATGCACGTTAAATCTGTCGAGAGCTCAAACGTCCTCCCGTTGGTGTAGTAGTTAGTAGAGAGGGGTGCCTACTCAGGTGTCGCCATCATCACTTGACCATGGTTCAAAATTATGATGTCCGTCGCCAAAAGCCCTCGTGTAGCTGAACAGTGCGACGTTAATCTTCACTCAGTCACAACTGCATCAGCTGAAAGTTTAGTACAGTAAATGGCCACTCTTTCTGTAGAGTGGCTAGTGACGCTGACCATTGAGCCCTTGGGCTTGGGTTCGAATCTCGGAGAAGAAATGGATGTTTGTAAATGTAAAGAGCCTCTACAAGGGGTACTCTAAGTAGACTGACCACTCTCAGAGTGTTTTCTCACAAAATTGGAGCGGAACCGAGCCAAATCGTATTGTCAACTGCATGGTGCTCAGAGCTACGGCTAATAACAGGCGTAAGTTACTAGCCCCTTGCCGTGATGAATTTCTTGGACCTCGATCTGACACCACCAGGCAGATGGCATTAGAAACAAGAACATCGCAGTAAAATATCATAATTTAAAATTTTTAAGTTTATATTTTGGAAACAAAATTCCATTAAACTGAAGAGACAGTTGATAAATTGTCTCTTTTGAAAAATTAATACGAGGGAACTGTCATCAATAATAAGCCCAAGATATTTAATAGTGAACCATTTCTATAGTAACATTGGTGATTTTAAAGACAGGTTTCATGCGAAACGCATTACCACCACGGGCTGTACTCCTGAAAGCAGTTGTGAAAGTGTTTTTAGGACAAATTACAAGTTTATGATTTTGAAGTTCATTAGAGATCTGATCAATTTTGAATCTCCTTCAAATAACGAGGATGGCATCTGAGCAGATAAACCATTCTCCAAGTTTCCATACCACTCCAATGGGAGGACGTTGAGCCTCTCGAGAGATTTAACGTGCTTTTTCACCCCATGAATCTCTCAAAATCATTTAAGGGTCATGTACTATTTTTAAAAAACTTATGTGGCTACAGAAGTTGAGTGATCATGATCAATTCTTGGTCGTTGTTTTTTCTGTCGGGTTGTGTGTTCGAATCCTGATGTAACTAAATACTCTCCGTATGGAGGGTTTGATACACGTTAACTTTGTTGTTCAAAGATTTAACTTTAGTATGGTGTGGGAGTTCAAAGAATTAGATGCTAGAGCCTAGACCTTGGCTCAAAATTACGGAGTCTTTTGCCAATACGTTCATGTTATGTTTTAGTGCTATATCAGTTAATAATAAATCAATCTAAGTTAGTTAAGGGAGAGTGAAATAATTGAGTTCCTTTACCAAAAAAAATAATCGTGTGCAATAAATTATACCATGATTTAAATTTAATTGCGCCTTGGAGATTACCATCACGAAGCATACGACACAACAAGTAAATTGTCATTTTTAAACTTTACTGTGATACAAGTTTATAAGATCCTCAGTAAAACTTCTGGCAGAAGCTGTCACAAACAAAATCAGAATGAAACTAAGGATTTTAGTTTTATTTGACTCTCCTATGTTTCTATAGATACACTTCAGTATTCAGAATTTATTTTTAAAATAACCAAAAAAATATGCGCCTTTTTTCCCTTGCATTATTCAAATGATTTTTTTTTTTTTAATCATTTTTTTTAAATTTAGGATGTGGTTTTTGAGATGTCTTGTGAAGAATATTTCTTTTACCCATAAGTATTTACAGAATATTAAGGACATGATACTCAAAGCGCAGGCGATCAAACATTGTAATTTTTATCCTACTAGCTTTTTTTGGCTACGAGAGCCGAGTAGCCATAGTCGCGAACACTTAAGCTGAATTCACACCAAGGCGTACAAAGTCTCTGATTGGCTAGACGCTTGATACTCGACGTTTGTACGCCTTGGTGTGAATTCAGCTTTAGCTGGCATCAAGTCCTAGTTCCAAGGAAGTCTCTTCGTGTTAAGAGGCTAATGCACGTGAAATCTATAAAGGCTTATAGTACTCCCGGTGGCATGGTGTAGAAATTTGCAGAGATGGTTGTCAGCTGAGGTAACGTCCTCGTCAATTGGACCGTGATTCAAAATTATGAGATCCGTCATCAATAGCTTTCTTGTTGCTTCACAGAGGGATGTAAATTAAAATATAAACCAACTATTAACTTTTAAAATTCGTGGATTCTTTAAAAATAAGAAGCACGCATGATGACCGACCCCAGCGCCACTTCGAAATGTGTTCGAAAGTTTACCAATACCTTTGTTGCACTTGTGTATAACTACTCTTCCTCATCTCGTACTTGAATAATGTTACCGAGCTGTCATCTAATAAATCAAAATAAAGTATTCATAGCAATGAAGTAGTTTAATAATCAATATTAATGTGTGTCACTGTACCAATGATAAATTGAAAAAAAAAATAATAAGTTCATTTTCGGTGTAGTTTTTCCTTTCAAAAGATGTTGCAATGATTTGCGTGATAAATTTTTTTCTCATCAATTTGACAGGTAGATATCCCATTTGCTGACAGATACGTTAAACATGAGAAATAATAAATTTTCCAAAATTATTTTAAACACATGAAAGTTTATATTTATGAGGACTTTTCTATTGAAATTCTGGTTGAATAACCGTTTCCTGGGGGTATATTTTTTAATAAAAAGTAAAAGCTCTCCAAAATAATTTTAAATGAAAAAAGGTTAAAAATAATATAACATTGCTTGCTGTTGCGATAATGTGCATGTATATTGATTTTATAACTTTATTTTCATTGCAGTTTTCTTATGCTCAAAACGATGTATTTTTTGCCTATAATAAACGGTGTAAGGGGATGTACTAATTTTATTCCATATTTTGTATATCATGTTTGGAAGTAAAAGTAAAATTTTTTTACTAAAATAAATTTCGACTTTTGCGTTATTTTTGTTAATTTAGTTTTTTTCTCAACTTAATTTTAGTATGTATGTTTTTTTTTTCCGAAGTTGTAAAATATAGTTGTATTATAATGTAAATATTTGTCATATTGCATCTGCTATAAGTATAAAGTTTATATAAAGTTTAATTGCTCAGTATTAATTATATCAGAAATATTTGGTATATTTCTTATGTCGTATGATTGCAACAGTCTTCATAATTTTAAGAAACTTATTTCCTTCACAATCTCATGCACTCTATCAAAATTAATAATTAATAAAACTTGGAAGAATTGTGCTCTCTTATCAATGATTTATTCATTTAAATTCAGATATTAAGCTGATTTATTTTTTAAATAGATTATTTTAAATGTTTTCTGATGTCTGAAAAATGAGCAGTAGAGATTCTAGTTCTACGACACAGCCAGTTGTGGCACCAACAACTAATACAGTTTCCACTGCTGCTACAGAAACAGAACTTAGAAATGAAGCTGGTGCCACTGTAGCAGAAGACTCCAATAATAACACTTCTTTACTGGACAGAGAACGTACAACTGAAGGAGTAGGTGCAGAACCAAGCACTTCTCGGCACTCTCCTGCAGTGCGAGAAATACATAAAAATAGCTGGTTGAAGAAAATGCCATGTATCGATAAATGGTCTGGAAAATTTCCAAAGGTAATGAAGAAATTTTTTTTTATTTATCCTGATTAAGCCCACATCTTTTTGCCAACATGGTGAATTATTATCCTCGTATTGTGAATAGAAGTTCAATACAGAAATTGTTTTATTTTTTCGCCTAAGATATGGGTTAAAATAGGATTTTCGGTGCTTACGTATAATCGAAACCTATTGGCGCATTGTATAAAAGGAAGCACATGATTGCTAATTCAGTGCTTATAACACTTGCAAAATTGGGGTTGCCAACTTTGCAAATTATCTTGAACTTGGCAATTGTTTCAATAATATGTAAGTATAGGATTTTCCCAAATCTTGATATTTGTCTATTTTTATAACCAAGTTGCTATTTAATAATTTTTTTGGTACATATGTATTATCGCAACCTATTGGCAATATTATATGAAATGAAGTGCATGATTGCCAATTCAGCGCATACAACACATGGGAAATTAGGATTACCAACTTTGCGAGTTGTTTTGGACGTTGGCAATTATATATTGTGATAATACGCAAGAGTACCATTTTTTTTTTTTTTCAGTACTTTTCAGTTTCCCTGGCACAGGCCATAAAGTCTCCAAAAAGGACACAACCGACGCCAAATGGAATATTCAGAATGGTTATCTTTTACCATCACATTGTCAAAACAAGTCCTTTTCTTTTCAAAAATGTCTTTTTCATAATATATGAAAAAGGGATGAAAAACCAATGAGAACTAATATTTTATAAATATGTTTTTATGTGTATATTTTGTGTTGTCACCAATAATGCTATTTGGCAAGATTAGCGCCGCTGAAATGGAAAAATACCTTTTTATGGTACTTGTGTATGATCGCAACGATTGCCAACGTTCAGGATAACTCCCCAAGTTGGCAGTCATGTGCATCATTTCATATAATGTCACCAATAGGTTGTAATAATACATAAGTGTCCTTTTTTTGACTGGTTGTACTCTCTCTCGAAAATTTTGCAATATGTTACATTGTTCATCAATTGTCTGTATCTTGAATTATGGATACTTGCATACTATTATAACAATGCAACATTCAAGATAATGCCAAGTTGGCAACCCTGATTTTGCATGTACTTCATTTCATACAATTTCACAATACTGTTGCGAAAAAAGGTAAGTACCAAATTATGGAAGTTTTTACGTTACTTGCCTATTATCGCAATTGTATTGGCAGCATTTTTTTAAATGAAGCACATGGCTTCCAAATTGGGGAATCGCCTTTAATGTTGGCATTAGTGTGATAATACCCAAGTACTATTTTTACTATATTTTAGAGTGAATAGTGCTTTGATTTTGGTACTTTTCCTTTTTACCACAGCGTAGGCAATAAAAGTTACCAAAAATGATGCATCCTACACCAAATTTAATACTCCCATTAGTAATCTTTTACCATCACATTTTCAAAACTAGTCTCAAACTTTTCTTTATTAGTTATGTCTTTTTCCTAATACATCAAAAATGAATGGAAAATTTGGGATTTGGCCAGGACAGAAGAATATGTTTATTGTAGCCAATAAAATCTGCTTGACAAGTTTTGTGCTGGCAAAATGGAGAAAGTACATATTTTCTATATGAATTTATTTATTTGCTTTGACTTAAATATTTTTACTCGTACTTTGTGTAAATTAAAAATTTTTGATAAACGTATTAAAAATGACTTATGACAATTACCTGTATTGTATACATGTCTTATATTATTTATCGAAAATAAACACAAGTTCACTTTTTAGTTTCTTTATATCTTTTCTTACGATTATTATTGTTAAAGATAAAAGTGAAAGAATTTTAGGTGCTAGTTTGATATTGCGAGGCACATGTGCCAAGTTCACCAAAATGAACAATAACATAATATGGTTACCTTGATATTTTTATTGTTTGGCGATGTGGTTGCCACATTGGGATTATACGTATATCAGAATTAATTTCTATTGTGCGATAATTAATCCGTGATAACCCTATTAATTTCAGACGATTTTAATTTGATTTCTTTAAAAATTTAAGTTTTCGTTGCATTTGAATTCATTTATTAATAATACAAAGATACAATTATTATTATGTGTTATTATTTGTTATTTATAAAAATTGTTTTTTATTATATTTATTTATAAATATTATATATTATGTTATTTATTTATAATTGTTATGTTATGTGTTTATAATTATGTGTTACTTATTTATAATATGTTATATGAGTATTCTCTCTCATGTATAATTTTTATTATATTACAATACGGTGATATTACTCTTTTTTTTTACAAAAACTATTAAACTATAATATATGATTATTATTATAAAAAATGGTGCTAGTTTGATATCTGGGGTAATAGGGCTAAGTTGTTGTTTATGTTCGCTAAGATGGGTGATAGCATTACAATATGGTTATCTTGATATTTTTATCGTCTGTCAATGTGGTTGCCATGGGGATAGTGTATATTAGAAACAACTTTTATTGTTTTTTTTCCCACGCTAACCCTATTAATTTCAGATAATTTTAATTCGATTTCTTTAAAAATTTAACCATTTTCAGTGTAGTTGTTCTATTGTTTCCGTCTTGTTTTATTTTGTGCTATTTTTGAATATGGATATTTCTAATATGAGTGAGTACTAGAATATTTTCTTAAAAGAATAGGTGTTGGGCTTTTAATCATCACTATAAATTGTTTATTTTCGTTTTTTTTTTTTATGTTTTAAAAATGTTTCTTTTTTTTACGTTCCTTGTTCGATGAAATTCGTTGAAGGAACTTGCAGTGCAAGTTTTATATTGCAAGTTTTCAGTACTTTGTAATTGATATTCATTATTAATTTTAACATATATTATGTTGTTGCACACCCCCATTGGTCAGCAGTGCTAGACCAGGTCCATGACATTGTACACTTTCAAAAAAATCCAATACCAGCAAGGGATTGTCTGCTAAATCCTGCTTGATGAGCCCTAGGCATTCGAGGATGTGAGCAGGCAAGGCCAGTTCAGATGAACAGTTTGTGCACATTTCAAAGCTCTTGCATCCTTCGGAAAATTCGATTGTTTTAAGGTGGCCACTTCGAAAGTGGCCGCGGTAGCCGAGTGGTATAGGTATCGGACCGTGGCTTGCCTTGTCACGAGTTCGAGCCCAGTACCACTAAAGACCTGCCGTGTAGGGCAGCGATGCACGTTAAATCTATCGAGAGCTGAAACGTCCTCCCGTTGGTGTGGTGTGGTAGTTAGGAGATGGGGGTGCCAGCTCAGGTGTCGTCCACGTCACTTGACCATGGTTCAAAATTACGTGGTCCGTCGCCAAAAGCCCTCGTGTAGCTGAACAATGCGACGTTAATATTCAATCAATCAATCGAAAGCGGGCTAGAAGAGTTTGATCCTGTCTGTTAAAACTGTGAGCTAGAGAGCCTCCAGGACGAGAACACTGATACCAATGGTGCTCTAGGGGGATAATCCAAGCGGTCTTATTCTGGTGTTTAGTTCTAGAGAAAATCTCCAAAAAGGTGAGGGATGCTGACGGCTCTGGTACCTCGCAAGCGCCAGCCTTGGCCAAAGTGTCTGCAATCTCGTATCCCTCTAGGTCTACGTGAGAGGGAATCCACTGCAGATGAATTTTATGCGATGCGGAAAGTCGTTTTAACTTGGTGAGTATTGACACTTCAACATTATCTCACACTTTGCCAATTGGACAATGCAGTGTTGCACTTCTATTATCAGACTGTATCCAAATCTCTTTTCCATTTGGAAGGGATGCAAGAGAACCAAGCACCTCATCAATGGCTATTAGCTCACTGCGAAAAACTGAGCAACCGTCCAGGCTTCTCCTCTAGATTCTTAAGAAATGGTCTTGCGATTTGATGTAAATTCCACTGCCAGATCGATAATTATTGTCTCTACTACCATCCGTAGAAACCTGAACGGCATCAGTTGGTATATTTCCAATTCTCTCTAGAGCTAGTTGCTTTAGATAGGCAGGAAGGTCTGTTTGTTTATTCACGTGTACTGGTAATTCTGGATGGAAAAAGACCCCCTCAAGATCGTCCGCTGGGTCAAGACATTGTGACATGTGATGAGGTTCCACAGCACCAACAGTAAGGTTAAAAGAGACCATTTGGCTGAAGGGACTCTTTCCCCAGAGTCTGGTTATTACACCAATCTTTGAAGTAAGCTGAAGTACGATTTCGAGAGTCCAGACTTCTGAGTTTGTTGTAGTATTTTGTTAGACATGTACGTCTCCTAAGGCTAAGGGGCTGTAGGTCCGCCTCAAAAAGTACTGTATCTCTGGGACAAGTATTTCTTAGACCTGTGATGATCCGAGCAGTGCTGAGCTGGACCTTTTCAAGTTTCTGAAGATTTGTAATGGAGGTGCCGTACTCCAATACTTGTAATGCCATACTCCAAGATGGGCCTGATTAGCGAGATGTACATGTTTCTGAGAGTGCCAGCATCTGCTCCAGAGATATATCTCAAGATGTTAAGCAGTTTTCTTGCCTTCAGTACAATATTATCAGTATGTTTGTTTCCCAGAATTTCAGGGTCTAATATGAAACCCAAATATTTTGGATGTTTATCAACGGTCAGTAGTTGATTATACAAAAGGATATTAGGATGGAAATTATAGTTTTTTTATTGGTTGTAAAGAAGCTAACCATAGGCTTAGTAGGGTTAAGTCAGTTTGTGGTCTAGAGCGAAATTCCGAATGTCCTCAAGGACAAGATTAATATGTCTCTCCAGTTTCGTCAAGTCAGAATCGGACTTCCAAAGAACAATATCATCTGCGAATGTGCCGACCTCACATTTTCTCTTGATAACACTCTCAATGCCTGATAAGTAGAGAGAGAACAAAGTTGGGCTTGGAACTGAACCCTGAGGCACTCCTTGGAAGAACGAAAAACTCCTGGAGAGGGAATTATTAAACTTCACTCTGATAAGTCTGTTTCTCAAGAAATCATAAATCCAGAGTAGAGCTTTTCCTCTAATACCAAACATTTTATACAGTTTGATAACAAGAAAATTATTCCAGACTCTGTCAAAAGCTTTGGATAAGTCCAGAAAAACCACCACAGTGTGATTAGTAGGTTTCCTATTGTGAGCATCTCTAATCCTTTGACAGAAGTAGAGAAGCTGATCTGTAGTACTATGTCCCTCTCTGAAACCGTACTGTTCCTCCGGGAGAAGATTGTGGGAATGCAGGTGAAAAATGAGTTTTCTCGAAACCATTTTCTCCATTATTTTACAAGCAATACTGGTTAAGGCAATGGGTCGATAACTCTCAGGGATACCATCAGTTTTGCCACATTTCTTAATAGGAATGACGGTCACTCTCCTCCAGTCTCGAGGAAGCTGCACCTTGTTCCAGGAACAATTGATGATGTCCAGAAATCTCTGCCTTCCACTCAGGCCAAGATGGTCAATCATTTGACCGTGAATACCATCGGGACCAGGAGATTTATTTAGACAAGAATCACTGATCGCAGTCTCAAGTTCATTCACTCTGAAAACTCTATTGAAAATGGAGGTTCCTCTATGGGAATCACTGCGACAGCCATGGACAATACGACTAGCCCTAATTTTGATGTTTCTGTCTTCGACTGAGACTTATTTTCTGATAGTGCAAACCTAATAGATCGGCAGCTTGCTTGTCATTTACAGCTAAATTTTCGTCTTCACTCAGAATTGTATTACATTGTTCTGCTTGTGGTTACTCATTGCTAATGTTTTTGAGAAGTTTCCACAGTTTTCCATTAGATATTCTTGAGTAAAGACCTGAGCATAGATCATTCCATTTATCACGTTTAATTTGTACATAAAGTCTTTTTATTTTTGCATTAATTTTATTTAATTCAATCCTTACATGGTTGCTTCTGCCAGTGTCCCTATTTTCAAAGTTTCTTTTTCTTTCTTCCAGAAGAGGCTGCAGAAGGGGTGATTTACTTGATAAGTAGGGTTTTCTATTCTTTAATTTACCTCTTGAAATATATTTCTTGGCTGCTCTTAAGATAATTTCTTTAAAAGAGCACCAGTTCAAATCAACACTATCCTTGAGAGGTATGCTCTTTATTCCGTAATCAACAGCCTCTGCGAAAGATTGCCAGTTCGCTTTCTTAAAAATCCATTGTTTACTATTACTGGTGGGCATTAGTTGCCTCTTTTTTAGTTCAATTAAAATAGTAAGGTGGTCACTCCCCAAGTTTTCCTGAAGAGTCTATTTACAACTGGACCCAAGATCAGAACTGGCGATTGAAATATCTAGAGGATCTTTCGTATTATAACTATATGAAAAATGGGTTGCCGTGCCATCATTGAGAATAGAAAAGCACGTCATCAATAATGTCTAGTAATTCATTTCCTCTCGGGTTTGCTATTGAACAGCCCCAAATGGGGTGTTTAGCATTTAAATCACCTAGGCAGATAGTGCTCACAGTGAATAAATCTTGAAGATCAGTTGGTAGACTTTTGAGATCAGGGGGATGGTACATGTTAAAGATATTGAGTAGTTTCCCTAAGTAGAGTGGAGTTTCCTGATTGGATGATCCTAATGACCTGGATCTCGCGAGATTAGATCCAACAGTTATTTTTCTGTTGATATTTATACACTGATAATTGATGTTCTTAATAAGGAATGCAAGACCACACCTCCACTCCTATTCTGTATATCTAACCTAAAGATATTGTATCCCTTGATCTTGAGGGAAGTGATTGTCTTCAGCTTATAGTTTTCTGCAGAGCAATAATTTGAGAACCTTCGGTTAGTGCTAGCTCAAGTACTTGGTCAAGTTTAATCCTTGTTGCACTTGTTGAAATTCCATTAATGTTGAATTGTATGATCTTTAAAGAATTTGGAAACCGTAAATTATTTATCAAACTTGGCCCTCTTCCTAAACCAGGAACGCAGTCCTTTTTCGACTGCACGATGACCGATGCAGCATTAGCGATAGAAGGTGTACTGTTCATGGATGGGGAAAAGTTGTAGCCTCTGTTAGTCACTGGACTAGAGCACCTAAAGGTAGGTAGAGGACCGACTTAGCTGGAGTGGTATCCTATTTAGTCTGACTCTTACCCTACACGAACCTGTCCGGCATGGGAGACTCTACTAGTAGTTAGACTAACGCCGGTATAGCTCCCAGGATTGTCAGAGTACACAAGCCCCTCCAGCACGACAAGCTAAGGATACCAATAGAGGAGATATATTATGTAATTATTTTATTCATAATGTGTAATATAAAAATGCAATTATTACTTTATTAAAAAAATTAATATTATATGATTATAGTTTCTTTTAATATTTATAAATCTTATTACATATTTTGTTATTTATTTATAATTAATATTATTTATTTATACACTGCTGGCCACCGTAAATGCAACACCAAGAAAGACAAGAGATATCGCAACAAAATTTATTTTGTAGATAACATGTTGACCAAGTATCAAATGATTAAATTTATAGACTTCTGTGAAGTGTGGTTCCTGCCAGAATCAGTAGCCAGAGTGGCCGCCATTGTTAGAGATCACCGCTGCCACATGCCTTGGCATTGATTCAAAGAGACTTTCGATGTGTTCTTCGGGTACAGCAGACCAAGCAGCTTCCACACGTTGCCAAAGTTGATCTGGTGTGGCAGCTGGGGGTGTAAT
>BMAV01011191.1:195639-285568 GCA_019973955.1 Trichonephila inaurata madagascariensis
GTTTTGCGTACGCTCACATCGCTTCTGACGTTTTGTTCCTGATATTTGCATACGCATGACGTTTCTACTGACTTACGTGTTCCCTCTACTGATCTCCAGACCTCCTTTTCTGCAATTTCATGGCTATCTGCTAAATTTTTACATTGTTGCTTAAGTTTTGCACACCAGTGTATATAGATATGTGTGTAGTATTTGAAACAATCTTCAATAAACCCTTTTATAAATATTTTATATATTTTTTTTTATGCATTTTTGTTGATATTTTCAATTAAATTGTTGTGTGGTACATGTACTTTTAATTGTTTTCAGGCTCAAAAACTTGAAAAATTTTGGGTTGTGTTTTGTGTGCATGATGATAAAGAGGCATTTCTTGAGTTTTATGAAAATAGACGTAGTGCTTATTCTCATATGCCCTTATCAAATGTTTCTCTCTCTAAGTGTTTACACATTTCTCCAACAATAGTTGCTCAAGGAAATGATCATGAATTTGTTATCACTCTTGATAACCAAGTCATTAGATTAGCAGCTTCAACAAAGTAAGTATTCTGAAAATATTTTAATATAAAATTGTGCTGTTATTTTGTAATTTAATGTATTGTATTTTTATTGAATCTTGTAAGGATATTCTCATTTAAAGATGAAACAAATACTTTTTGGGGAAACTATAAAAAGTCTGTGCATAATTTTCTGATATGATTAAGGATAAACACCTTATGTTTTTTGACATAACAGTGCATACTTATGAATGAAGTGATTAGTGATTTGATTTAGTGTAGTATTTTTGTTTTATTTATTTGTTGGTACAGTTTTTTTAACCCGTGACTCTAGCTTAGCATGTTTTTCATTTTAGAATGTTGGACTTTTACATTCAGTTTGTTTATACCTTAATTGTTTTATTTGGCATAAATTTTATTTTAGTTTCTAAATAAGTTTTCTAGATTAAAATTTAGTTTTATTTTACCCAAGACTGCAAAAATTTGGAAGTATTTAAACAATGAAATGACACAAACTAAGATTAATTATATTTAAAAAAAATACAGTAAATTCTAAAGCATAGGAAGAAAAAAAAATAAGTAAACACATTCTTAGAAGTTATTGACTATTATTTGCTAATGAGATATCATAATCAGTTTTGTCTTTATTTCACATTAAAGTATTATACCAAGATGAGAATACCACAATTTTAATTTCAAAATATTTTAAAATTATTTGACTCTACTTTTTTTTTATCTATCTGCTTGTGCTTTCAATGAACATAGAAACACAAATTCTATTAGAAATATGAAATTCTTGTATATATGGTATTACCCATATGCATTTAATTTCCAATAACTTTAAAAACTTCATGTGTACTACAAACCATTTGCCCCTAATGTATAATTACAAGTATTGTAATATGTTTCAAATATCTTTAGGGATTTTGTACTTTTAACCATCTTACTACTTATCCCATGATTTGGACGAGCAGCATGAATGTAACAAAGTTTGTTCATTTCATGATATCCACAGGTGTTATCCTTTTTAAATTAGTGTATCTCCCTATTTCAATATTTAAATGTCAGTTTTGGGTTTTATGCATAATTTGAGTTATATTTTGCTCAACAGACAGGGTTAGTTGCCCTGTGCATTACATATGTTTATGTAGAGTTTGTGAATCAATTTTGTTGCTCAAACTTTGCATATTATTTTGAACATGCAGCAAATAGTCAGCATCTAATATCGGTACACTTCTGATGAAATATTGGGTACTGAAAGTGATTTTATTACTTTTGAAGATATTAATGATAGTTATTTATCAGATTAATTTTTAGATAGTGAGATATATCTAAAGGCAACTTGCTAACCATTCAAAATGTTCATCAATGGTGCAAAAAAGATATTTATTCCAATGCCTTTTGCTTTATTTCTGGCAACACAGGATATAGTTTTGAATATGATGAATGACAGAAATATATTTTTGATTATTTTGAACTATTTTTTGACAGTCAAATGCTACAAATGGTAGTCTAAAAACAGATATGCTAAATAACATATCAATAAAAACATTCTTCTTAAAGAGATCAGTTAAGGCAGAAAAAATGAGCAGAAACTGTAAGAACTTGGATGATTTTTTCATTTTGTTATTTCAAGGAATTGTAAAAAAGAAACAATTATTGATTTAAATGCCAAGTACTAAAAATACCAATCTTTGCAAGTAGTAGATTTGTTTAGGCCATGAGGTATATTTTCTTTATAAATAATGAAGAATTTGTTAAAGACAACAACTTCCCAAACAAAAAAAGACATGATGCAATATGTTTAGAGCAAATTTCAAATACCAGATGGTTATAATTAAAGTTACACTGTTCAAAGACCTGCTTATCTGATTTGGAATATATGTTATATGGACCATGGGGAAAAGATTTCTGCAGTAAAAAAATTAGTACAAATTTTGACCACCTGGGGGCTTTTATTGAATATTCCTTACACAAATCCGTAAAACTTCTACATAAACTTGCAATCATAGCCAGAGAATCATTCAGTGTGTGTTTATCATCAAGAAAAAAGATCAAGCCTGGTAAAACTTGAGTGGTAGCGTATCCACACCACCGGGCTGGGCAAGGTTGACTCAGCCTTTCATTCCTACTGCAGTTGGTTGATAAATGAGTACCAAGCTTGCTTGAGGACTTAAACACTGGGGTTCTCGCATCAGAGTGACCACCTGATCCGGACATCTGCTCATGCACCTCAGCACCCAATGGTCATGTATACTGGGATGGGCACAGTAGGCCCCCATGAGCTGTTGCACCACTGAGTTTGAATTTACTGGTGAACCTGTTTTATCAGAATGGCAGCAACCACTTAGCTGCTCTACTGCCACTTAGATGAACATGCATATTTTGAGATTTCAATGTTTGCGTCGCATGGATCGTATACAGATACCATTTTAAAATGCATTGCAGAATTTTTCGTACTGTCGATAACAGAATCTCCAACTCACGTTACACTGATCGACCACATGCTGAGGAATAAATGGAACTGGAGACTCTTTCAACCACAGCAGTAGCGACTTCTACGACACTTTCAGTCCCAACCGGTTTCCGTCCGATTCCAGTCAGCACACCCAAATCTCCAGTCTCTTCAAATTTCATGATCATCTTCAAATCAATCTGCCTTTTTGCAGATCCTTTAAACAAAAATATTTTCACAGAGCAACTAAGTGGTTGCTGCCGTTCTGATAAAACAGTTTTACCAGTAAAGCTCAATCATTTTTTTTGTAAAGGACTCGATTAATAATGAGAAACGCACACTGAATGATTCTTTGGCTATGACTGCAAGTTTATATAGAGGTTTTACTGATTTATATGCATAAGAAATAATTGATAAAAGCCACTAATTTGTACTAACTTTTTATTGCAAAAATCTTTTTCTCATGATCCATATAGCATATATTCCAAGTTTCATCAAAATCCGATAAGCAGAACAGGTTTTACAGGCCTCTGAATAGTGTAACTTTAATTATAATCATCCAATACTTTATGTACTCACAGTAAATTCTTAGCAAAGATAAGAGTTTGATGCATTTCAATGCTGACTCTGTTGGAAAATGTTTATAGCCAAGAAAAAAACAGTATTTGGCTTAAAGTTTCAAAGTACTATCAACCAAATTCTTCAAATAAAAATAAATAAATAAAACATTAGCAAATGCGGCAATATGTATCCAATAGAGGAAAACTGTTTCCATGCATATTTGAACACAATCTTGTTTCTGCATTTGATGATAACAATGCATCATTTCTATCTTTACTCCAATAAAATCAGTTTGTATACCTGGCAAATGTACTGACTTTTTATTAATTTTTCCTTGTTCATTAATGATGGTGTATTCAGTAATATATAAAACTATTTATAAGAAAGAATTATTCATTCAGATTGTGTAATTTTTTCATTCTGGATCTTCAGTTTGTGTTTTTCATTAAGTTGACTTAGTTAATAAAGAATATTAATAAAAGTAAATACATTAAAATTCTTGAAAAAATGTACCGCTTAAATTTTTTTTTATTTATTAATAAATTTGTGTAAGACATTCTCTAAATCTCTGAAAATCCACCAGCAATGTGTTTGGGTTTATAGTAATTTTTTTAATATGCTTCTGCTATATTTTTTAAAGTTTTAATATACTTGTTTATCGACTTTTGTCAATTGTTGGAAGGAAAATAAACATGCATACACATGCATATATGTATAAACACACTCGTATGCACATACTTTGAAAAAAAAAACCTTTTTAGACCCCCTATAAATATTGTACAATTTTCACACAAATATATATGAAGCTATATGATAGGTTTTTAAACTGTGGTCTCTGTGGATCCCGGGGGTCTCCAATGCCATTCTAGGGTCTGCGATGGTCTCTCATTTAGTCTTAAAATTTCCCTCTTTTACAACTGGGAAAGGCATCATGGAAAAATTTGAAAATGTCCCATCATAGACTTAATCGCTAAATTGCCCTCAATGAGCCTTTAAATCATTTAGGTATGTGTTGAGAGTTTGAAAGCAGTGTTAAATCTTGGGGTCCATGATGTTGGGATGATACAAAAGAGGGGGTGCACGACAATTGAAAGTTTAAGAGCCACTGCTGTATGATCTGGAAAGTTAAAATAACTTGAAATTTTGTTTTAATTTTTTTGGATTTAATATATAAAAAAATTTGCATGCATATTCTTTACATCATTTTGTGCATTAATTTTTTTTTCTTCTGTTTATTTTGCTATAGTTTTCTAATTAAAATTTTTTTTTTCAATTTAGTGAACAAATGCTTGAATGGATGGATACATTAAGTACTAAATTACGAGAATTAGGTGTGCTTGAGGTATGTTCTTTATTTAAAATATTGCAAAATAAATTCTGGAATTGCTCTTGTGGATTAAAAAAAAAGTTATACTTTTGAAGATGTCTTATGTCTTTTTCCATAATCAAATCTAAAAAATTTTTAAAAGAAATTTTATATTATTGGTAGTATACATTTTGTTTGTCGTACAGGTATTTAATACCTAAATGTTTAGTATGTTTTGTATAATTTTATCTTCTGTATCTATTTAAATTGTCTAGTTTAGTTATTTTAATAACTGTTAAAAAAATATGTTTAATCATAAAGAAGTACAGTTTACAAAGCTTATGTATTATTATATTAGATTAATTTTTTTCATTACATGACTGGTTCTTTAATGTATCTTCTTTGTTATTGAGTTTTGAAGTTACACAAGTAAACAAATTATGACCTGAATTTGACTAGTAATTAAAACTTAAATGATTATTACTAGAGTTGTGCATTAATCTGATAATGTAAAAAATTGCTTTATAATTTATTTTGAAACCTTAAATAATTAAAATAACTTATTTAATTGTAATTAGGTTATAACTTAATTTTTTAATTATCATGAATAAAAAAAATAGGTTTATTTTATTGAGAAGGAATTGCTTTTGCAATATGAATTTTAATAATTATTTCTCAATTTTCTAAAATGTATTAAGAGGGTAATGAAATTATGTCAGTGTTATTTAGAAATATATATGTTTTATGCAAATCATTGTTTGTATTCATTATGTTTTCCAGCCCAAAGATAATCTTTATAGTAAAGAACCTATAACTTCAAAACCAATCAGCCACCATTCAGGAAGTGGCTTATCACTAGAGTCACAGTCTCGAGCAGGTAACTTGATTTAATATTGTTTGCAATAAGATATAAGAACTTAAGTTTGAAGTCAATGCATGTTGAATATAAATATATATCGGATATTATGTTTATGTTGAACCTGTGTTACAAATTATTTAAGAACCTTAAGTACAGCCGGACCACTATTTAATGAAGCTGCTTAATCCCAAAAAAAGTTTATGTGGAAAATTCGTTAAATAGAAATTTAATCTTTTAATATATTGTTACGAATTTTGTGTAAATAATTTGTATTTGAGTGTTTAATGCATTTATATTACTCTGTTATGTTTATTTCATGTTAAAATTGTACCATTCACAAGCAATGCCGCCCCTTACGTTATAATGGCGATCCAGTGAGAACTTGGCGAAATCTTGGCGGTAGAGCCAAGTTGGCATCATTTTTGGCGACCATTTTGGCGTCGTTGGCGACCATGTTGGCGAGTTCGGAACCCTCGGGAATCTTCTAGAAAGTAGTAGATCTCTCCACTAGTGGCACGTTCAATGACACGAGCTGTTATATTTCTGGAAGTTTCTGTCGCGCCTATAAATGAGAGGCTCGCCGGGATGGCGAGGAGTCTGGATTAAACCAGCGAGTAGTGAGGATTGTTTTGATTAGCTCGGCTGTGCTTGTGAATAATCTTTACTGACGTGTATTTTTAAACACTGTTATTGTGTTTGATTGCTGTTGAAGGTGTGAAGACCTTTGGATATTTACTCTGTGAATATCGCTGCTGAATCCTGTATTTAAAGGATTGGATTTTTGATAATAAATTCGCATCGCTCTTAAAGAACTGTTTATTTTCTTTGTGATTGTTTTGCATAAAATCCCCGAACCCTCAGATCTACGTAACAATATTTTAGAAACCACATAAAACAAATTTTGAATTCGTAAACACTACATATTATATAAAAAAATTATTCATAACTTTTTTTTTGTAAATTAGTTTCTATTTTATATACCTTACCCATCAAAAAGAAATCTGCAAGGAAAACAGGGGAAAAAACATTGTCAAGAGTACACTGTATTTCCTAAAAAAGGGTTTATATTAAAACTAATGAATTTTTTGACATTTTTTAATTTTAAGTCTTCAAGTAATTTTGAAGCCCAGTGGCTGAGTGGTAATGTATCACCCTTCCACGCCACAGGTCTGCGATTCAAATCCTGGGCTGGGCAAGGTTGACTCAGCCTTTCATTCCTTCAGTGGGTTGATAAACTAATACCAAGCTTGCTTGGAAACTGAATACTGGGGATTTCTCATCAGACTGACCACTTCACCGAAACATCTGGATATGCACCCCAGCGCCTAAGGTCATGTAAACTGATATTTATTTGCATAGTAGACCTTGGCCCTCATAGGCTGTTGTGCCACTGAGTTCAGTACAAGTAATTTTAAACATACATTATTTTATAACTAGTAATTTTAATCATGCACTACCATACTGATAAAATCTGTTAATTTTATTTGAAAAATTATGGCAGTTTTATTGCTGTATGTGAATTAGTTACCTGATAAAACCAGTTCAAGGTCATTGATCACCATGAAATGGCTAAAAGAGAATAATTTGAAAAGGTTCTGAAATATTTTTAAAATAAGGAGGAAAAAAAATCGAATCACGAGAGAAAAATTCCATTAAATAGAAAATACACTTTATTGGAGGTTATTTTAGGAAGAAAATAGTAAGATGTTCTTGTGGTTCCAGGAAAAATTTCACGAAATAGAGTTCTGTTACATGGAGGTCTGACTGTATATATTGAAAATTATTTTTGAAATCTCTTTGTAAATATTATTTCTGTTAGATTGTAATTGTGATTATATATTCATGTATCAGTGTTTAAAATTTTTTAACGATTGATTTGAACAATTGATTTCCATGTTTTTAATATTGATACTATTAGTAATATGCTGACAGTATACTTAGGGGAGTGAGGGAAAAATTGCTCTATAATTTTGAGACGTTCTTCCATATTGAAACAACCAAACGTAAATAAATGTATACAGTTTAATTTCTTTAGTATGTTTGTGTTATATATGTTTTGTCATGAACTGTGTAGCAGTTTTCTTTATTATTATTATTTTTTAAGTTATATTTATAGTTATTTAGTATAATATTAATGATTTTGTGTGCATGTGTATATTTTAAAATTTTCTGCCTAGTCATGCTATAAGTTCTGATACGATTATAAAAGATTTAAAATTAAAAACTTTATAATCATATTTAAAACTAAATCTTCTGAAAGTGTTATTTTACCTTTAAATTTATCACACTGCACCTTTTGTTCAAAATGGTTTCCTTTTGCCTTTACATGGGCTTTGAGTACTATCTTTGGACAATCACCCATCGAAGCTTACACTACCTCCGTGGGAATTTCTGTTGGTGCTAACCTTAAAGAACATTTAAACCTGTTTTAATTGGGATGCCATTTACCTCCAATACTAACCACAATGTATAGTTGAGAGAATTTAAATCCCCAGTCTGCTGGAAAGCCAGACTTTGTGTTTTGTGAAAAAGTCCGACATTTTCTCTTTCAATCACCACTGGGTTAACTTTATGTACTTTAGCAGAGACTTGTTGAAAAGTCAAAGGGCCTCATTATTTGTTCTATGATAGTGTCTTGATATATATATCGCACCTTTCTAGCAAAAATTAATATTGCCAAACCATTATAAAAGCCAGGTGACGAGCTTTATGCAAACATTTTTCCTTCTTGTTAGCTTTTGGGGAAATCTTTGCATACAGTTATTCTGGTGGTTGAAAGATTCTTCAATGTTGGAAATGTTCTCGTCGATAAACAGAATTCTACTGTAACCATTGTGGTCTCGCCACTGTGGGCTGTGAAATACTTTTGCTTTTTAAGTACCTCTGCCACTTTAATTCTTTCATAAGAAAATAGTTATTTTTCAATAACTTCTTGGTCTAAGGTCTTCATTCTGTATGTGACACATTGTTCTTTTTGATATGTTTATCTGTTTAGCAAGAAGAATCTTTTTTCTACAAATATTTTGGCTTCTCACCCTGACTGTTATAGCAAGAGCTGGTGTTATCACCAAGCATGAGCAATTATATGTACTGCAGTCTTCAATACTGTTGGTCTTAAAAAATCTCTTATTGGTCCAATAAGGAATAACTATTTAATGCATTAATGTTTGCCTTAGGAATCACAGATGGGCTTTTGTTGTTGTTGTTGCAGAGAATATATCAACCGTATGGCTCAGTTCAAAGTGTTAAAGCTGTGATATAATTTAGAACAACACATACAGGAAAGAGAGCAGTTATCTGAAAAACATTGCAGACAATCTAACAACAAATTTTTACATTGGACAATCTCAAATTTTTGTACTGAAACTTATGGCATGGTTTGGTAGATAAGAAGTACTAAATATTTAAAAATGAAATTTAAAATTTAGATATTAAAAATATATGCCACAATATCTAAAAATATAACAGACTAAGGACTGCTTTGTGCGATACAGAATGGTCATAACATAAACCTTCCCTTATATATGAATCCACTCAACCACTTGAAGGGAAATTTCAGGTATTATCATCTGAATGTGTCCTTGAGATTGTGATGTTTTAAAACAATCGGAACACAGTTATGGTTGCATTAAAAAAAATTTGAATTTTTTGAATGGTAACACTTTGTATTTTCCTCTGCAAATTGATCAGCACATCGAAAAATCAAAATGGCATTGGATTAATACACACATAACAAAAATTGCTGCATGAAACATTTGCTCAGAAGAACAACGTTAATGACAAATAGCAATATGAGAGAAGAAAAGAAACTTTTTTTTAGAATTATAAGTTTTCAGTGTGTTTACCTTTGCAGAGATTGTTGATAACAATGGTGAACAAAGCGCTGTAGGAGGAATTTATGTAACCATATTTTATAGCATCTTTCAGTTCTGTTAAATATTGTAGATTCAATGTGTATACCTTGGTTTTTGGATAACTTCAGAACCAGAAACAGACAAAAGAAACACAAGTCGCAGAACACCATGGGCAAAGCATTTCATTTTCTTGTGAAAAACCTATGATAAACAGCATGAAAAGATTGTTTCTTCAATCAAATGTTCAAACATGACAACAAGATAAGACATTGAAACAACAAGATGATTTTAAACTGTAAAATGTGAATGTTAATGTAAAATGAGTAAATGTTACTAAAGCAGTGCGCGAGTTAATGGCGATATTATAAGCTAAGATGAGGCCCATGCTCCATAAAAACTACATGCAGTTTGGTAAAGAATATTTGAAAAAACTGGTTGCACATGTGGTTGATTACAATCCAGGTGACTATTTATTCCTATAGAAATTTTTGTAGAAGTGCATAATATTATTACTGCAGGTCCATTGCATACTGCAAGAAATGTTGCCTGTAGTTTTGATGAACCAAAACCCACAATATCCTCAAACGTCTACCCTCTGTTCTTTAGAGATGTTCCTTTGATTCCAGTATATATCCAGAAGTTGGAACCTATAGAGGAGAAATTGTGTATGGACTTTGAAACTTGTTTCCTCATCAGATGCGATGAAGATTGCAAGTGGCTAATGCAGATAATATGAACTTCAAGGACTGCGTTCACTGGGCTGACAAAAATCCTCACAATACCAATGGTGTTTAACTTATGATATTCCTATTGTAGAAAGAAGTACCCAACCTCATCAGAATTATTGAAAGAAAGAGTAATGTTTTAAAATTGTTGAAAGAAAATTTGTAAATTAATCTTTTAAAAATTTGATTTACTATGTAATGGAGCATTAAAATAAAACTGAAATGCAAGAAGATCAAACCACACTTAATTCCCTTGAAAATAAAATTTGAAAATTTTTTTATTCAAATTTGATTGAATAAGCTTTTATTAAGAAGAGAAATAGCTAAATATTTCTTTTCCTCTGGAAGTTGAGTGTTGGAGCTGCTCTCTTTACTAAGCAATTTGAGAGGCAAGGTTTGGTTAAACCAAGCGCAAGAATTAAGGAACAAAGTTTATTGAACACTTAAAATTAATTTATTGAACCATCACTCATATGTCTTAATAAGGTAATATTTCCACACAAAAAACATGAATAAAATTATACAATATAGGCATATATATTATAAGATTCCATGTTCTGCAGGGGATGGAATTACAAGCAATTAGAGCAGGGACAAAAATGCTACAAAAAGTGAAATTTCAAGAAAAAAGTTTAATTTAAATAATTAAAAGAGAACAATAATTAAGGTGAATGGAATTATGCTGCAGGGGTCATTGACTGATAGAATTCCTAATGAGTTACTAAATGAATTGGAAAATTTTGAAATTCATGATCTAAAAGATCTCCAGACCTCTTTAACAGAGAATATTGCCAAATTGTAAGCAAACAGGTTACTTAGCAACATATTCAGAATTTGTATAAGCTTTTTGACAAAAATGTTTAGATTATTTTTTGATATAAGAAAGAAAGGATTCAATTTTGAGATCTCGATACACAATTTCGCATCTTTAATGTACCAAGGAGTGTTTGCTATCATTTTAAGGTACTTTTGGCCAAAAATGGAAATAAAAAACAAAAGTTTGTGCTAACTCTCAACTTTACTCCTTTGAGAATGTAAAGTAAAGCAAGAGAGCTTTTGACTTGTGAGTTAGACATACTACCTAATTTTTTATTTTTGTTAAAGGCTTTAGCATTAATTTGAAGCCAATTTGCTGCGTGATCCCCAGAGCAGTTTGTATACTTGAGTAGCTTTTCAAATTAAAGTTTACTTTATTATTCCAGGCTTAAATTTATTATTTTTTGGGGCTAATAATTTTGTCAAGTAATTAATTTTAATGATAGTTATTAGTAACAATATAAAATATTTACATAAATGATATAGATAAAAATATTTCTTGTGCGGCTGGGTCAAAAATAAACTCGCGGAACAAGATTTGCTTTTTGAACAGGAACAAAGAATTGGTCCTATATATAATGGAAATTTTATTATTTTGGAAAGTAATTATTTTAAAAATGTAAAATTGTATACATGTGTAGAGGTCACATGTATAGGAATAAACTATAAAATCATCCTCATTATTGCTTTGATTTGCTAATTTACAGGTTTTATTAATTTATTAGTCTTGTTATTAATATTATTGTAAATGATTCTTTATAGATTTTAGTCGTCTTTCCATAAGAGATCCCAACTCTCCCCTGCCTCCTGTTCCCAACAGCTTAATCCAAACATCTGAAACACCAGAAGGCACAGCATCAAGTTCTACTGTAGTTTACATACGAAACCCATCATCTCGCAGAGCTTCTTTACAAACCTCGAGCATTTCTGGTTCAATTGCTACTATCAATACTGAAGGAACACCATCATCACAATCTGTACCAGAAAGTGTCTTTAACTTTGATGCACCATTAGAGTCGGATCATATTACACGTCCAGTGTCTAGGAGCAACAGTTCCCAAGGCAGCATGTCTCCTATTCCATCTCCTATTGATGTAGAACAGAGGATATCTTCAGTTCCAAATACTCCATCTCTGGAGCAGTCATCCCTGTATGAACCTTTGTTTTATGCAGCAAGTCCCAGTATAGGTTTAGGTGTCCGGAATCCTAATTATGAAAATCCTCCTCATCCCCAAAGACACATTGTTTATAAACCTACACCGGCATTACCTCCAAGATCTGGTAGTGACTTTCATCGAACACCATCTTTGGTCTCTAGTGATGCTGCAAGTATGCATTCTCCAATAAGGTCCAACAATTTGAGTAATACTGCTTCAGCTTCAGATCCTTCTTTACAAGCATCCTTGCAGCAGTCTTCAAGTGCAGCTCCACAATCTTCTAGTTCTATTTCAACTAGTTCACCAGTGGCACTCTTGAGAACTCATTCTCATGTCGAACCTATGTGTAGTTCTTCAGAAAGAAGTAATCATCCATCTGTAGCAGAAAGACTTCCTCACAATGGAATGAGATTACAGGTAGGTTTCTGTTTGATTTGTAATGGAACTTATTTCCGGATTATGCAAGCCACGTAATATTAAGCACAATTTAAGAAAAAGTTTTAAATGTTTTTATGCATATGTGGTATATTTTTTTAAAAAAAGTACTCACTCAAAAATATATTAAGTTTTTAACTATGTTCACAGATGAGATACAATATGTGAAAATGCAATAGAACGTTTAAATTCTTCAAATGTCTTTTTCACTAAGGTATGAAAATTGTATTCCTTGTCATACTGATCACAATACCAAATTCTTATAATAATGTATCACTAATTGCATTTGCTTATTTAGTCTAAATCTATATTCTCATCTAAATCTAACATTTACTTTCTGAAATATTCCTTCTTCCCATATACAAAAACTGTTAGGGCTATATATAGCCTTAACAGATAAATATATATACATGGTAACAAATATAAATATGTTAGGGTGGATGGAAAAAATATTAATCTAATCCAAGCTATGTGTGGAAAAGCTGTTTTATAGTATGGAGATTAAGATAAAAATAAATTCAAAATGTTGCCACAAAGGGGTTGAATTTTCCATAAAATTGGGGGGAAACTTAATTTTGGTTTGATGATTTTAAATTCAAAGTAATTTTTCTACAATATAAAAAGCCATAAGTGAGAATTATTGATTAGTGAGTATTTCTGTGTACATTGAAACATTTCTTGACTGACCTGTCTTACCCCTCTCTGTTGAATCAGTCAGACCTAAACTTTCCCCCTACTTTTTGCTTTACCTTCTCATCCCTTCATAAGTTGGAAGCAATACAATATACAATCTTTACTGCATGATGTGACTCAATCTTATAGGATAAATCGATCACTTAACAGTTCAAAACTAGTAATTTAAGGTATTAGATGCCAAATCTGTGAACACTGTCTCGAAAAGTGAAAAAAAATTACAATTTTACTGTGTGTGATTTGTTTCTTTGTGTAATATGTATTTGGATTAGTATTGCACTATGGCAATGTAAAGAAAAGGCATGATTTGCCCTATATTGGGTCTAGCTGTGATATACCATCAAAAGTGCTTCTTACCAACGAAAATGTAATAAGATGTGTATGTAGGCATTCAAAGAACTGAAGTAAGCATATAGTCTACATTTGCATCCTCCACTTTGTATAAAGATATTGCAAATAAGTTATAAAATCTGGAAATGAGCTTCAATCCCTATAAGTGATCACTACAGCTTTTTGAGAAAAATAGGTTTATACTGTGACAAATATTGTGCTCTTAAGCCGTACAAAACAAGAATAGACATAGAAAGTTGTTGCAAGGAAATTGGTACTTTCTGAAAAAACAAATGCTCTATTTGGTATATATGAGGGGGACCCCAAAATAACTGGAATTAAATGGTTGTGCAAGCATGCTTTGTAGTTATGAGTTGGGCTGTTAATTGGGAGTTTCTCACGATCATTTGTGAGCTGGCATCAGTCTGAGTTAAATGGATTGCTTGTGGTGCTCTGTTGTGTGAATTTCTGTTTAAACTCTGTGGCGATTAGCAAGATGGCTGACTACAAAGAGTGTGTTTGAAATTTTGCTTTCTGTTGGGGAAAACCACAGATCTACAAGGGGTTTTTCTCATTTCAAATTTGGCAACACCGGGCATTCTTTGAAAGCAAGAAGTGACAAAATCATTGCCAAAATCAATCTTGCAATTAATGAAGATTGATGAAACATCATTCGCCAAGTTTCTGAGGAAACAAACATGTCATGGAGCATGGTCCAGTGAATTTTAGCTGAAAGTTTGCACATGAGGTGGGTTTCTGCAAAATTTGTTTCTGAGTTTGTTTCTCACTTGCTCAAAAATGAGAAAAATTGCTCAGAGATGGTCAAAGAGAAAACTACATGAATGTTTGTTGTGACTTGAAGAGTGTGAAGGGCAGAATGATCTTAATTTTTGTAAAAGAATTGTGACTGGAGGGGGGGGGAAGTTTTGGTGCTACAGGTAACTGCATACTCTCATCCACTAGATTTATATCAACAGAAAATGGAGAAGAAAAGACATCAATTTTTGTTTGGCACTTTTTTTAAATCTAAAAAATAATAATTAAATGCATTGCACAAGATTTGAATTTGCTCCTCATACTGCATCTTCATGTGTGGAAATTTTTTATGCATTTTTTGGCAGTAGGGAAAGTGTGCAAAATTTTTAGCTTTCAGCTAGTTTTGAAATAAACATAATTTTTGTTTAAATGTGTGTGTGTGTGTGTGCGTGCCTTTACTTTATCAATTGAAAAATGAATTGATTCTTTCCTTGTAGCTTTGTGTTTAAGTCATTCAAATGGCCTGTTATGTCTGTGAGAAAAGCCAAATCACACTGGTAACTTGCTTCTTTTAACCTTCTAGTATTTCTACCACAGTCACTTAGAAATGTAACAATTTCATCAAATAGTTCCATAAAATGCTTAAGGGCAACTCTTCGGCTAAGCCATCTAACTTGTGTGTAATAAAGAATATCAGAAAGCAGATTATCAAAATCTCTTAAAAATTCTTTAAATTGTCTATTTTTGAGTTAATTGCAGCAGATACTCACTGCATTAAGGTTGCAAATCCTAATTCTTTACCATATAAATTCTCTTGATGAATAATGTAATGCTGCAACAGTTCTACACCACACTGGACAAAGGCGTCCTTTTAACAGCATAACCATTCCAATTTTCGTGCCAGTCATTGATTTTGTTCCATCTGTGATAATGCTAACACAATTGTTCATGTTTAAAGAAGCTGCATTGCACAAATGTATCAAACTAGAAGGAAGTTCACTTCGAGTTGCTTGCCCCTTCAAGGGAAGCACTCCAAGAAGTTCTTCTGTAACACGAAAATTTTATCAATTCCATGAATGAACACAAGCAATTGGCTGACTGATGTTCGATCTGTAGATTCATCAACAGCTGAAGAAAATTATACAAAGTTTGAAGCAGCTGATTTTACTTAATTTTCAATGTCCTCATTCAACTATTGAATTCTTCTTTGAATAGCCATTCTATTTAAGCTTATATTTTCAAATTTCCTTTTTGCTTCAGGACAAAGTTTTTCAGATGCAATTAACAAACACTTTTTAACAAAATCGCCATCTGTGAATGGCCGACCTTCTTTAGCAATAATTTCAGTGACACCTAAGCTCACTTCTACATGTGAATTCAAGTTAACTCTGTACATTTTTGAAAAAAAATTGCTTGACTGCTAGAAGTGTTTGAGTTTGATTTTTTGCAATTGTTCATATCCTATTTCATAGATGCAAAATGTATATGCTTTGTTTCCTAATGCCGCTTTATGTTATGTACTTTTTTGCCACAGCTATCTTACAACTACATATTAAGCATGTGACAGTATCATTGTAATAGATAAAACAGTATTTATCTGTCCATGCATCTTGAAATTTCCGATTTTGAAAATCGCCTTTTTCCTCTAAAATATTTTGTATGGTTTTATAAATAAATGATACTAGACTCAAAATGCGAAATCAAAAAAGAATATCGGATCCATTCTGTGACAGTAATTTCAACATTCCCGATCTCCTAACAAAACCACGAGGTTGTTTAAAAGAATGATTGTTGCAGCTAATTAGAAGTTAAAGTTATTATTGGTAACACTCACCATAAAGAAAAACGGGACTTTTGATTGGCTCAGCATAATTTTGTATCGAGACTGTTCTGGCATGCGTGCGTGAATACACATTTGTTTTTCGACTTCTGCATCCAGACCATGCGATGGAAGAAATAATGGCTTCTGGTGATCACATCCACAAGCTTCTCGTATACGAAAACTCGTACTTGCAGATAACCATGAAGGAAACATATTGAAAAGCCACATAATAAATTGAAAAAAACTTAATGAACAACCGTAGAACAATTATTTGCCGTAATACTGTTTTCTTATACGATTTTTCCTTGTTTAATTAACAAAGGTAATTCCATTTTAGATAACTTTTCTTTTATAATAGACATTCTCGGGGCCAACTTTAAAGGCTTCACAGGCCAAAATTGGCCCATGGACCTTAGGTTGCGCATCCCTGGTCTAGTGTCTTGGTTCAGCAGCCACGTAACATAACCGCTAGACAAAAGTGATCACTCCTGTCCGCAGGCTGTTACTGGCTTATGAAGATACTGCTACAACTTGATTAAGTGGGAAAATGTAATTGAGCTTCGACTGACAGAACAATTTAATAACAGGATTTCAGAAGCAGTTGTAAGCCCAGTAATCATTATGATGACTATATTACCTTCTATTTAGAAGTATCCCTGCCACACTTAAGCTATTGATTGGTTAGTCTAAATAGTCAAAGAAGCCACTGATGTTATCTGTGGACCATGCAGAAGAGACGGATTTATAAGAAATTTCTTTTGATCATGAAAATGCATGCCAGTTTTCAACACCAAACAGGATTATCATTCACGGTAATTTTGACAGGGTTTTTAATTTAATACTAAAGATATTCAACGTTCTTGATGTTTTTTCTTATAACCATTTTGTATATGTCCTCTCATTACAATAAATGTTAAAAAGCACTAAAATTCCTGTTTCTTTTCACAAAAATTGCTTTATCATTAAAAAGCTCAACTACTTAAACTTCATTCCCCATGTATCAGTATCTGACATATATATAAATTTTTTTATTTTTCCTTTTATCTATATTCCATAAAAGATCTTTTCTGCCTAGGTAGGTTTTGAAATTTTGAAGAAAAAAGTTTTTAAACTCTCTCTAATATTTATATATAATTAATAGGGATTTTCATTCATTATAGTCCGGAACCCTCAGGACATTTGCATGATACTTAATTCTTTTTATTTACCCACCTAACAAGAAATATAATTTTAAATGCAACATTAGTTTTTAAAAGGCCACACTGTCAAATTTTATGATGAGCTGATTCAGTTTTGTATCAGCCACTTGATCTGACCAATCAGTATGTTAAGACTAATAAATTATGGGAGTAAAGAAAGTTCTCAAACTTTCTTGATCAGAATATATAAGCTGAAATAATTTGGAATGAAAAAGGAAAGCATGTGTTTTGTTTCTGCTTTTATGTACAAGTGTGCATACTTGTTTGTATAATGTATTGTTAAGAATCATTACAAATGAATTCATATTAGTAATCAGCATGTCAAGAAGTAAATATCTCCTAGGTGAATGTCAGCAGATTTAAAGCATTTTGATGTAATATGTGCGACTTGTATAGGCTTGATTATTGTGTTTAAAAGATTTCTTTAAAAAGAATTGTATAGTTATTTAATAGAGAAAATTTTAAAATTTATGTGTCATTAATTTTGTTACTATGATTTTAGTCAACTCATTTTCAGACTTAATGTTATAAAGCATATACATTCATAAATTCATAATATATGAGGGTTGGGGCAAAAGTCATGTCAACTATTTTTTTTCTTGAAGATACCAGTCCGGTTGGAAAATGTGACATATACAGACGAAAATTCAAGGTGTTAACTACATGTGTGGACAATAAATAGCACTGAAATATAGTAACACTAATTTATTACAGTAGTATACAGGGCAATATGGCCTTCATGGTGCGAAAGAACGACAACACAGTACACATAAAGTTGACATGACAAACCTGGACCTATAGACCCTTAATGTAATCCATGAGCTGCTTGATGACGGCACGTGCCAAGCCGGTCCGCACACTGACCGGTCTTCCCAAACATTGATAATCACTGGTTGACACATGTCCTCGCTGAAACTTTCCTATTCACCATGCTAATGTATTGTATGGTAGGGCATTATTCCCAAGGGCTTCCACTAATTCACTGTTACATTCCATCACATTTCTCTCTTGGAGAACGGCTATTTTGATGTAAGCGTGCTGTTCAACACGGGGTTACTTTAATCTCGCACGAGACTCGCCAATCAACTGATTTCACAGCCCTCACTGAGTTACTTCCAGCTATCACAGAACCATCCGATGTTCTGCATATACACTATGCCTGCAGAACTTCCATACGACACATATACGTTTGTGATCCGTTCACATATCTACAAGAAAAAAAATAGTTGCCATGACTTATGCCCCAACCCTCGTATTTTCTAAAAATTTATGAGGTGGTAAAATGTTAATGAAAATTAACTTAATTTTCAAGCACAATTTGTCATCAAATCATGAAATGGAACACAGTTTCTATTTCTAAGAAAGTATAGTATTTGTTTTCTTTTTTAAAAACAGATTGAATATATATATGCTTTTATATACATAGTTATCCTTTGGTTCATAATTTTGTTGTTACTGTTTGTTATTAAAAAGTATTTCACAAATATACTTTATTTTTTAGTTTTATATTGAATTTTAACTTTATATAAAATCATGATATAAATTATAATATATACATGCTACCGGCAAAGTATGAAATCCGGCATTCTATAGAATGCCTAAAACTAGCCGGCAATGTATGAAATGATTTTTATTTCATAAATTGCATAGGCATTCTGTAGAATGTCAAATGAGAAACCGGCAAAGTATGAAATAGAGCAATTAGCTGAGTCGTTGGTGGGGGAGAAGAGCGAGGGAAATGACTTGTAGTGTATGTGCGACCCTTTGATTGACAGGGGAGAAAGAATGTCATGATTTCACCCCTGAAGGTCACTGCCTATATCTCACAGGGAAGTGATGAAATTAGGGCTTTCGTCAAATCCCTATAGGAGATGATCAGTTCACGAAAGATGTTAAAATAAAATTCTTTGTCTTTTCCCTGTTGTAAGTAAGTGAATTAGTTAAATCTCTAAACTGTTTCAGTGAAATGATGAAAAAAATATGCCATTTTTTTGTGCTAGAAGACTGATATTTGGTGGGATCGTAATAACTTTATTTATGGTTAGGATCTGCTGGGACACATCTCCCCCCGGTGCATTCCCTCCCCCTTTACAGCTTTTTGGCCAATGACACCAGAGCCTCAGTCTATTCGAACCTGGCTCATTCGATCCCTCTCTAACTGCTCTTCCAGTTATAAAAATTTCATGCTCATGGGCTATTCCATACATAGTTTTTGTTTTAAAATTTATTTAAATCCACAATATCTTGGCTCCTGTTTGAGTCTCGAACTTGAGATTTGAACCAACTATTCCACTCGTCAAGACCCATCCAGTCATATACTTGACTCCCGTTGCATAGGCATGGGGAGGGCTTAAGCACTAAAATATCATGTTCCCATGTGTTAGTTCTATGGAGTCTGAAAAAATCCCCCCCCCCTTAAGAAATTAAGCTTGGGACTTGAAATGAGCTAGTCAGGATTTGTGTTGGCAAAATGCTGTCCAGGGGGGGAGACACCTGGGAGGTCAAGCCCTTGTACTTCCGAACCATACAGGTCAAAGCTATGAAAAATATTAAAAATTTTAAAATTGTTTAAAAACGTGAAATGGGGAGGGGGGTGGGGAATGGGGCTATTGGGATAAAATTACATATTTGAAGAGCTCATAGGGAGAACAATCTAATCCAGCCGGTGCGGCCGACCAAGGTAGCATAGGATTCGAGTTATTAATTTTTCTCTAACATTAATTAAGTTATTGTAAAATCGATTCATAAATTTGTTTAAGACATTCTTAAGAAAGTAACAAAACATTTCAGGTCAAATAATTAGTAAATAGAAAAGGAGTATTTTAAAATGCTCCATATTTTTTTTAAAACTTTCAATTTTTTTCAATTGTGTGAATAATTTACACAAAATTTCATCTCGAATTATTTTCTTGAATAAAAAAATATTATATGTAATACTAAAATAAAATTTTTAAATACATAAATAAAAAATAATTGTTCAAAATATGCGAAGTTCTCTTAATAAGAAAGACATTCTTGTTCAGTACAACTTTCATTTTTCTTTACGTATTTTGAATACATTTTTTTTAAATGGCACTCTTATTATTTTTCTAGTATAACATTTGTATTTCGTAGGAATGCACGTCCTTTATAAAATAGCATTATTAGGACCTTTTTTCATACTTTGCCTAGATAGCATTTGGCATTCTATACAATGCCTAGGCAAAGTATGTAATAATTCTCCTATTTCATACTTTGCCTAAAAATGTCAGGCATTCTGTAGAATGCCGGCATTTCATACTTTGCCGATAACATATATATTGATTTTACAAATGCAACATACTACAAACAGCACCTATGCCTTTAGTGCACATGCTCTCCAGTGTTTTCTGACAGTACACAATTAAAACTTATTAGTGCAGGGACATGTCCAAATGTTTAATGGTCATAGACTGAGAGACCAGAGTCGCAGAGAGTACACTCAGGTAAGTCAGTAATATCAATTCAATAGAGATGGAATTTCACAGTCATGTTCTGTCAAAAGTCTAAAATGGGCTACAGCAGATTTTTTACAAGCCTCAGGAACTCAGGATGAGTTTTCATTCAAGATTGCCCAGTTCTGGTCCTCTGGTCTCCTCACAGCTTCCATTTTAAAATTATACTTAAAGGTCATACTTGTAAAAAGCAAGAATTAAAGGTTGGAATTCTTGTGGGTCTGTGGATCACAAGGGCATCTTTCTTAGCAAGAAAGTCAGCATGCTTATTCCTAGCAATGTCACAATAAGTTGGTACCCACCAAAACGAAATTTTATGAGGAGAATCTTTTAAAAATGAACCCTTTTTAAAAAATTCTTAGTGAATTACAGTGGTAATTTTGTGATAAAGCTTGTAATGTTGATTTAGAGTTGGAAAAGATTACGGCCCTGTTGAATTTGAAGCTTCTTAGTGATAGTTGCTCAACCGCTACTGCAATAGCTTCAATCTCGCCATCAAAGGCTGTAGTAAAATATCTATTGGTAGGTAAAAGCTAAGCAATTCACAAAATATATAACGGCTCTAGCACCATGATATTTATCTAGAAGGGAGCCATTACAGTAAAGACATGTAGCTATTCACTTTTTGGCAATGAATTGTCAATAGATTCCAAAGTTATAGCTTTTAGTTTGGGAGACATTTCTCTCTTTAATACCTTCATATGAAACTCAAGATTTATATCAATATTATAATTTAAAGGACACAAAGGTAGAGGCAAAACAGAAGTCTCTTGACAAAGCTTCAGAGAACCATAGACTTTCATGGCTGACTGTATGAGTCTTAAAATTTCTAGCTCTGTTTAGGTCATAATTTCTCCAAAAAGGGTTATTACACAAACTTTTAGATTTTTGAAATAATACTGTCTTTCTCTGGATGTATTTATAGAATAGTTCAGTGGTGGTCAAAGCCTGCATAGCAAGGACGAGAGTAGATTTCACAGCACCAGTTATGTTATGAAGGATTTGATTCTGAAATACCTTAAGGTATTGGATGGTGTGTTTGGGTGCAGTAATAAGGACTTCATTACATTAACCAATAACTGGGTTGTACAAACATCTTGCATCATCTTCTGTTGCAAGCCAAACGCTTTAAAATAAAGTCTCTGTTCTGCCTTTTTCTTCAAATGTTCTAGATGTTTTCTCCAGTTCTGGCTGGAATCAAGAATGCATCTGATGTAGGTGGTAGAATCCTTGATCTGCAAAACCTCTTCCTGGAACTTAATAGACTTTTAGCCCCCAATTTTATGTAAAATATTTGGTTAGTTTCATTCTTGTTAAGTTTCATTCCATTTTCTCTGCACCAAATTGCTGATTTTTCTAGTGCAAAACCTAAAGTTCCAGGAAGACTATCTTGATTCTTTTTCAGTGCACTATACCTTAAAATGAGATTATCAGCAAATAAAGCAGAGTTAATAGCTGCTGACAGAAAACCTGGTAAATCATTAATGAAAATATTAAAAAGAAATGGACTAATCACTGTGTCTTGTGGGTGGCCAGTCTCATTCTGTTTAAAATTAGAAAAAGCCTCTCCATATCAAATGGCTGAAAATATTTGTGAGATAAAATTCTTTATCCAAGTGAACATATTGCCACAAATTCCTAAATACTGTAGTTTTTGAAGAGCTCGGAGCCTCTATACTTTTTCATATGCTGACTTGAAGTTGACGAAGGCAAAGAGGACCAACTTGCCTTCTTCTAGTGAATCTTTTACAGCTTGCAACAGAAAAGAAACCTGCTGGATAGTTGAATGACCTTGTCTGAAGCCAGCATGGCAAGGTGAAATGAGATCCCCACTTTCCAGAAACCAATTAAGATGAGACATAACCATGGCCTTTGAAAGGATGCTTGTCAATGCAATAAGGCAATAACCCCCTGTGGAATCTGGTGGTTTGTCCTTTTTAAAAATTGGAATAATGAATACTTTTTTCCATGTAGCTGGGACCACAGTGTTTCAACTTAAGTTTAAGATATCGAGGAAAGCCAGAAGGATATTATTACCAAAGTGTTTCACAAATTCTGGATGGATGTTATCAGGGCCAGGGCTCTTACATTCCTTAGACAATTGCATCCTGCAGCTGGAGTAAATCAAAATTTTTGACAAAAATATTCTGGATGTTGCAAGCTGTTCTATGGTTCCTATTAATATCCTTTCTCATTATCTTCTGTCTTCTCCAGAGATCTAGTCCAAGTTGTTGATTGGTGGACTAAAATTTAACAAAAGTGTCTGAAGTATCTTTGTCATAATATGAAATCATTCCATTAAAATTCATGGGCTCTTTAGCCTTTCCCTGGAAGTCACCTTTTATTTTATTAGCAAATTTAAAAACTCTCCCACTATTTTTTCTGTAATCAATACCACTAATGAATTTATCAAAGGAATCGTGCTTTGCCGTTTTAATTTCTTTACATAGGATTGCAGTATTTTTTCTCCATTCATGAACGTCTTGGCGATCTTGTGTTTCTTCAGCATTAGAGTGTGATTGCAATGTGTAAGCTTTCAATACAGAAAGGTAGTCATTCCAAAAGGGCTTATAATTATATTGTTTCCCTCTGGGAAGCCATCATTTAGCTGAGTTAATAATGATAGCGCAGAAATTGTGAAGTAATGAGTCAACTCTCTTCCGCATAGTTCCTTCTGGCTTAAATTGAGATTCCAGATCTTGGGTAAAAAAATTTAAATCAGCTTTTTAAAATTTCATTTCAGAAAATTGATACATTTTTCTTGACTACTAAAAATTGACTATAATATAACCCATTCCTGGGTCGAAGATTACTTCTCTATCTAAATGTTCGGAGATGTTAGCTGTAGCCAGAGTCAAATCAGAATTAGTGCAGGTGCCTTTGTTGTGAAGGAATGTAGGGGTATCAGAATCATGATGAATTAATTCAAAAACATCAGAGTTCAGTAGCTCTTCCATCACTTTTCCTGAACTGTTAACATCACTGTAGTTCTAGCAAATATTCTGAGCATTAAAATCCCCACATAAAATTGTCTTTTTAATAAGCTGGAGACTATCAAAATTTAGTTTAGCATGAAGAAATATAACAGGCAAATATTTTTAAGTGGTTCTGATGTTTCCTTGCATCTAAGCAAGCTAACTCTGCTTCCCAATTTGATAGAAGATTACTAATTATATCAAATATGGAGGTTAGTCTATCTTTGATACCAATGAAGATACCACTAGTATTATGTCTTGATTTGGGTAACAGTCTGTAATATCCCTGGAATGGGCATCTAATCAAATCTTTTTCTGCTACATTTGCTTCTTCAATTACAAAAACATTAATATTAGATGAGTTTAAGAATGACTATACTTGAATGTTTTCTCTTGAGAAAGTCCTCCGGCTTTCCATTGAAGCAATCTCAAGTGCAGTTGATCGTTAAAAAGATGTTTTGATTTATGATGAAAAATTTTGTATCCTTTTCAGTCAAACAGTGCTTTCAAAAATGGCTCAATACCTGTTGATGAAAATGGAAAACCAATTTCTCTTCGGGAAGCACAAGTTCAGAAACTTCAGTCTGAAATCCTACATAAGAGTGGTGTAAGATTAATACTGAGGAAGAAAGACTGTTTGAATGCCATTGCATTTGTGGAATGCTTTAACTGTGTTTGGTAAGTTATTTCAAAGACTGTTTATACAACTTTTTTTATTGGTTTTATGCATTTGTTTAAAGAAAAGGAGCATTTGTTTCATTCTCTATAGTAAAAAGTTGACGGTGACTGTTATGTTACAACATATATTCTGTATCTATAAAAGTGACTTTCTAAGAAGGAAGAACTATTGTGTAAATGCAATTAAAAAACTTTCTTTTTAGGGCCTGGCCTCTTTTAGGTAAGTATGAGATTTGACCTTGAGATACCTTGTAATCTTTTTTTTTCTTTTGTAGGATTTGCTGTCTTTCATAAATATGGGTATTAAATCCTTAGAATGATTCCCCCCCCCCCTCCCCCACAAAACTTTCCTTCAATTTCCAAGTTTTTGTGGGGTTTGAAAGTACTTTTTTGTAAATTAAGGGGGGGGGGTGAACAGCTGAGCCAATAAAACCAGTCAATCAAGGTTTTTGTGCTAATTAAATTGACAAAGCAAATTTCTTTCTAAAGTTTCTAATATTAAGGAAAGAAAATCATTTGAAATTCTGACATAAAATTGAAAAAGTATTGTTTTATGAAAATATTCCCCCTCTTATTTTCTCAGTGTTATTACCTCTTATTATTCAGTGTTTAAGTTTTTTTAATAATAAAAATTGTCTTAGTTATCTCTTTATATATTTTAAAATTAAAGTTTATGGGGGAAAATGTTATTTCATTTTATTAAATATTTTTGGTTTTCTTATTAATAAGCAATTGTGTGAGCTTATAATAAGCTCACACAATTAAGCTAGCTTATTATAATCTCACTAGCCATAGTGTTGACATAAACTTTTATTTTTCCTTGAATTTGCTGATGTTATGTTGCATAAAATTGGAACATCTGGAATTTTAACTAGTAAAGCTTGCCTCATTCAGCACTTTAATATTAAAATAAATTTTCATCAAGCATTGCTATAAGATTGATATTTCTTTAAAAGATTTTTAACACTAGAACAACCAAATTTTGATTTACAGAAAACCGCTATCAGGGGTCAAGTTGACCCTTATAAGAAATTAGATTCCAGTCAAAATGAATATTTTTTTATTGATAAATTGTGTTGAGATTACAATATAGGAGATTTTAAAAATTTATCAGTTTTTATTATTAATTTTTTTTAGTTTTTATTGTTCATTTTCCCCCATCTTTATAAAGTTTTTTTAAATGGCAGTATTTAAATGACAATATACAAAGCAATATATTTTATCACACAATACTCTTCAGCAAGACTATAGATGACAAGAAAACAAAATAATTACAAATATAAATAATACAAATTTCTACGCAATATGCTCCAGAGTTGGACATTAACAGAATTAAAATATCCGCTCCCGAAAATGACAGCAGCATGTTTACCTCAAACTGGTTTCTGGAAACTCACAGCTTACGGAAGTTTTATGTTGTCTCTTGCAGCGTTGAAAGTTACATTTGTTTCATTTTAGGCCCTGTACTGGATTGATTTGGGAAAGGGAAGAGAGAGAGGACACCTGTTGTACAAACCACTAATTGGTTGCTCTTCTATGATTGCAAGAATAAATTCTCAGATGTCTGAGAATTGCTTGAAAATTCTTCCAGAATTCAGTTCAGAAATGTCAAAGACATTATAAAAAACATGAACAGGCTGTTAAGACTTCCTCAATTGTAAATCAATTTTCATTGCCCAAGTATAGTTATTTAAAAAATATTCAGATTTTACATTCGTGGTTAGCTAAAATTTGATTTCGAATTTGTCCAGTTTATCTGCCACATATTGGAGGAATCTGCTTCCTGATTTGCTTAGGGAAAAAATGTTCATCAATGGTTACTTGTTCAGAATTATAGGATAGATTACAAAATTTCATTCAGCTGTACCAGGTTTCAGAAATTAGAGCAAATTTCTTCAACAGGTGCTCTGCTTAGCTACTCTGTAATCAAATGTGAGGTTTTGCATACCTATTGAACAGGTTGTGTGTCCTTGTCTCTTTCAATGTAGACTGTCCTAATTTTTGTACAACAAATTGAATGAATTTTTGAATGACTATATTGCTCCACAGGCATGTAATAGGATGAAAAAAGTAACACCTGTTGCTGTCATCTCCAAAAGGCATTAATGCAGTGGTAATTGGATGAATGGATATATACTTATCATTAGTAAAATGATTTGGTATGTTATTGCCTCGTCCTCACATACATTTATGTCCAAAATTGCAAATAACAGGGAAAATCATATTGCTAAAATGTTCTACAGCTTCACTGTTATTTCTTTCAGAAGATGATGCATTCTATGAGTTCACACGTTATCAAAACGAATATCTTCACCACTGATATCTGGATGTAATTGTTGCAGGAGGGCAAAATGTTCTTATGTACTTAGTCCTCTACCTCTACCTACTCTTTGGTTGTGAACCCTGCTGTGGAGAGCTGTGACAAGTTCAGTTTTGGATTGCAGTTCTAGCAGGGCTACTCTCCTTCAAAAAATTCTGTAGTAGGATAATGTTGCCAGAATGCGTGCACATTTCAAAAAATAATTGCAGTGCTTAGAGTGACACACTGAGGTGCGGATATTGGCGGGAAGACTATTCTTCCTCATCACTATGCATGATCATAACTAAGCCAAACTGGAGTTTATTTATTTCCTGCTAGCCATCACAATAAGAGTTGTATGTTTTCTCTTACACACTTAAACAAAAATGATGTATTGGGAAATTGAAAATAGACTTTCACTAAAAAAGTAGTCATTTTTCTTATGAGGGTTAAAATTACCCCTATTGATTGTTTTAGGTATTTCTGTAATTATTTATTTTAATAATTAAAATAGAAAAATAAAAAGCTATCACAATATGCATGGAGGCTTATCAAGAAAAGTAAAAAAAATATGACCTGTGATGCTCGCTTGTATGTTATAATACAACATGTGAAAATTTTTTTAAAAAAGTGGTCAAAGCTAGTGTTAATGCAGTACTTTCATCACACACATGCATTTTCTTTGACTTACTAAATGAAGTATCTGCTCTTGAAAAAAATCTCAAAAATTGATGTTTACCTCCAAATTAGTCAAAGTATATCAACAAACACTAAAATCTTTTTGATCTTACTGAGGGAGTAACTTTTTGATGAAATCGTAGGTTAGTTCTCTTAAAATATTATCACTTAAATATACATTTGCTTTAAAATGGAAAAACTGAGAAATTGATGTTCAAATGTTACTTATAGCATTAAATAAATTTAAAATTTTGTAAAATATTTTTTTTATTTATACTTGTTCATTTTGTTTCTGCTTATTTTTTATTCATCAACAAAATTTTATCTTATTGATTGTAGCTATATATAAGGTTAAACGAGAAAGGACTTTTATGTTCATGTTATTTTTTAAATATTTTGTATTTTTTGTTATATATAAGTATCTACAGCAATTAAAAATTAAAGTAAAAGCCAATAACTTTTTTTCTTGAAAAATGTTTATAAGTATGTACTCATTTGTATGCACAAATACTGATACCTAAAATCAGAATTGTAAATAACCTAATGGTGTCATTTAGCTTAAAAAAGCACTTCACTTTTGTGCTTATGATTGCTATATCTAGATTATATGAACTTTAGCTGTGTGTTAAAGTTTTAGATTTTAAAGTTTCTCATAAGACTAAGGGAATACTGAGGATTGAAATTGGCTTAAGAGTCACCTTTGATATGATTGTAATTCAACTTTCAAATCCTTAATTGAGAATCCATCATACAATTCTAGTACATCACATTAAATTAAATTAATCCTTGCTGCAAATCCAGTTGCGGAATTTTAAAAAAATGGTTTTTTAAAGTATTTATTGAGAAACTAAAAGTTTACCATAATTATTTTTTAAAATAAAGTGTAACTATTTATTTTCTGTTCCTTTCTTCATTTCCCCCTTTTTTTTCTTTTTAAATAAATTTTTGTATTTTTAGGGTAGCAGGTTGGAAACAAAAGGAACACCCATTATTGCACAATACATTTCATGTTGGAGACAGACTTCTTAGCATTGCTGGTCATCGAATACTTTCTATTCAAGATGCTCATAAGGCAATAAAACAGCAACCATCCACAGTAACTAGAACGTTTATTTGTTTAAAATATATAAATTATATTTCTTATTTATTCTATATTAATTTAATATTCAGTTTGACCCCGATTTAATAAGTTCATTAGGACCAAACATTCTGTTTGTAAATTCAGGGTCCAAACAAAATACAAACTTTTGCCCTTACCTTTTGGAAATTTTATAAGTATTTACACAAAAATATCTATAGTTAGAAATAAAATGCTTTTTATTTAACAGTTAAAGATACTATTATTGAATTATTACACACCAATTAATTGGACATTTTAAAATACTAATTGATGTCTGACAATCTTTTTGATTCTTCACTTGAAAGAGTTCTTTTTGACTCTATGTAAAAGACAATATTTTATTATCTGCATATCTGCATTTATTATCTGCATTTCAGTTTCCATACACAAACAATATAAAGCATTAGAAAATATAATAATTTTGATAGGAGTTTCTTCATCAATTTTTGAATCAGAATTGCTATTCATTGGCTCTGACTAATCAACAATTTCCTCAATTTCAATTGTTCACATAGACAGTCTGTAATCAATCAAATGCAACATAATCATTAAAACCTTAAAAGTATCCCCTGCGTTGGGGAGCGAGATGAGATAAGAAAGGAATTTACTGTCAAATTCAAAACTTGCATGATTGCTTACACTTGTGACTCATCCACACCTGTAACATCTAAAATAGTCTGCATCCTTTCACGTCGAAATTTATTGCTTACAAGAAAAAAAAATTCTGTTCTGGAAAAAAGGGATGTGTCATTTTGAAGAAAAAAAAATCCTAATTTTTCTTATACAAACTTATAAAATTTCAGCTGTTGAATTAATTCAGGGTTTTTATTATTCATTAAATAGGGGGTTTTGCTTTCATTTTAATCGAGGAAAGAGAACAAAATTTTGAAGTGCGAAATTCGTTAAATAGGAATTTGACTGTATTTTGGAAAAATAAAATTTAAAGTCTAATCCTTTTTGATGAATATGGGGGGGGGGGGGCCACATCTCGGATGTACATTCAATTCATACCATTAAAAATAGCAGTCATCTTCTGTTAACAAAATTGTTTGGTGGTTTTTAAATTTTTGTATTACTCTTTGTAAAGATATTTGTAATGTTTTGCTGAAATGAAAAATGATGAAACATTATTCTCCTTAATTTTAAATAATTTAAAAATAGGAAAACTTGAATGTATTAAGGCTGTCTTCGGTTAATGTAAAAGAAAGGACTCAAATTTGGAATATTTTTTCAGATATAAATGTGCTCAAACATTATTATATTCTGGCTTTACTATCATTAGATAATAATTTATTTTATCATACTACTCATTTTTATCTTTGACATATTTTTTCTTTTATAAAATTTGTTTTGTATTTTTTCTCTATATTGTAATACTAAATGAACTATCCCTTTGAAATATCAAAATTTCTCCCGAAGTAGGAAAGATAGCAGCAGAGAGAGAAAAAATATCAAGTGTCAGGACATACATATTAAATGTTTCTTTTTCTTTTATATATGTTTATTATTATAATGTATTATTTGAAATAAACCTATGTTTCTATGAATTTTGGTTTTCTTTGCAGTTTCACTTTAGGTTAAACCTTGTTTATTTGGCCTAAGTAAGCCAACCCTTGCTTTACATGTTAAAAGGGAAAAATTAATTAGTTATGAAATTTTGAAGTTTTAAAAACGCTATATTTTAAACAAATGTATGAGTTACAATGTCAAATTTTTTATAAAAATTTAAGCATTTTTCTGTCCAACAGTGTGTTTCCACATTATGTTCACATTCTCGTACCCATATGGAGAAAACAACCTTAAAGGCGAACTTACTTATGTAAGTCGTAAAATGAAAATTGGACCATTTGAATCAATTTACTTTATAAATCATGTGATCCCCTCCCTTTTATTTTAAGTAATCAACCTCTTTTAGTAAAGATAGTTACTATAGAAACATCTTTATCTACAATAAAAATTATTGATGAGTTAATTGTTTGAATGTAACTGCTCAATGAACTATTAGTGAAATGTTATATATAATTTCGCCAAATTATAAATCAAAGAAAAATATTTTTAAAGATGTTTATAGATTTAAGTATTTAAAATACACAAATAATTTTCAATATTCTTTATTGTGTCTACTTTAAAAATATATGCATTTCTTTTGTGTTGAATGTATTGAAATAATTTTAATTCAATTACAAATTGCAGGTGGAATTTGTTGTCAGAAGAGTTCCATATGGGAAAATATTAGCAATCAGGCGAGAATATGAAGGGCAGGATTTAGGTTTAATCAGAGAAGGTGGTACTGCTGAGGTAATGTGTTATGTTTACTTCATTAAAATAAAAATAAATCATAATTTCTTCATTTCAAAATATGTTCAAATGACTCTGGAAATCTTTATATGCGTCATTTAACCCTTTCAGGACGTAAACGTATGCCTACCGCTAGTGCTGGAGGTTTCTTTTGCGAACGTCTCTCACAGTTGTTTAATATTCTGTAGATTATACAAACGGCATATGCTTTATATATTTTGTATTAACTTACTCCATTTACTTAAGTTACTTTTTGTTTAAGTATCATTTTTTAAACATTTTGTCAGTATTTATTATTTAATGACTCTTAACATAAAACATTTGAAAACTAAATGTTTCTTAAAATACTTTGCATTATGGGAAAATTTTAAACAGGGATCCACACAGAGTCCTATGCTGCAATTCTTGCACTCATACTAAATCATTTGCAGTTTTGGAGCTTTTTTGCAGGAAGGTGAATGAACAAAAACTAAATTTTCTATTGTTGATTATCATAAAGAGACATTTTCTTTCGATGTAATCAGCATACATATGTTTGAAATCTTTATCATTAAATCTGCAATCAACTGAACAATCAGAATATATTTGTCACTACCAGAGTCTAATTCAGAATCAATTTAGTATAATTTCTGCTATTCCAAGTTCAGATAAACATTTTCAACGCTTGGATCTTGTAACAGTAAAAGAGAAACATTTTGTTTACTAGTTCTAATTATCCATTAAAAACTAGATTGCAAATCCAAACTAAATGCTCTAACAAAAATAAAACTCTCATCTTTACACATGCTCATTTCAAGAGCAGTCATAAAGCATTCAATTCACAAACATTTAATTCTCCTAATATTTATAAATCAAAATCTACATGCATGTAATATTTCTCTCATTTTGAGTAGATCAACATGTATCTCAAATATTATGGACATGTAATGCCATCTGTTGCCAAAAAAATTGAGCTTTCCAAATGTTGCCAGCTACTGTCACGGATTTGTGACAACCGGCTGTGGAAGGGAAAAAACTCTGCCATGCATGCGTGATGCTCAGGAAGTGACAGTTGCCGCAAAAGATTAACAATTAATTCAAGAAATCTATACATGAATAAGGGTGTCCCCCCTTCCATTATTCTGTAAATTAAAATTTTACAAAGTAGTCATAGATACAATTTAATAGCAGGAGTTCGGGAATTTAAGAAGGTATGTAAAAGAATGCTGAAATACCTTGACTTTTAAATCTGACTGCCCTTCAGAAATTTTCAAATGTGATTAATTTGTTTGGAGATAAGATGTTTAAGTATGATTCTCATTACTTGATGGAAGTTTAGAGTTATAAAATCAGTATTAATAATATATTGCTTAATTCTTATGACAACAATGAAATGAATAAAATAATTTAAGACCATTTTTTATCATATATAAATTGAGCTGTATTAAAAGGGAGAAAAATGAGTCTTGCTTTAGGCAAACTTGAATGTATAATTTTGTGAAGTTCAATTAAAGTACAAAAGTAATTATCTTTACTAAGTGTGATTTATATGTCAAATAATATAAAAGAATACTGGAAGCAGTTTTCGTTATAATTTTCTTCCTTGTTAGTAAAGTAGGTCGAGTGGTAGCGTATTGCACTTTCCCACCACAGGTTCGGGTTCTATTCCCAGGCTGGATAAGGTCGACTCAGTCTTTCAACTTTACTGCAGTGGATTGATAAATGAGTACCAAGCTTGCTTGGGGACTTAAACACTGGGGTCTCCCTTCAGACTGACCACTTGATTGGGACATCTGCTCATGCACCTTGGCGCCCAATGGTCAGGTAGACTGGGATGGGCCACTGAGTTTGAGTTGAGTAGAGAAAGTATTTTAGAAGCTTTTGATTTGGCTGTAGATGTATCATGATTACTTGATTCGTCATTATGTACTTGAGTATTTCACAAATGCAATTTTTAATTGCCTTATTCATAGTTCTTTTCTATGAATTTGATACATTTTGGTTATAATTAGAATGTTCATTTTTACACTTTATAAAAATTATATTCTTATCTAATTACTATTTTGAACTTTAAATTGCAGCTTCCTCATTTTCTATTTCTCATTGAAAATGGTTTTTTAAAAATATAAATATTTGTAGTCACTCTCTTGAATATGAATGAATTGAAAGTAATTAAAATGGTTTTATAAATTAAGAGATTTTGTAGAGTAATAAGTGGGGCCCCTGTATCAAAATTTCTTACTCTCTTTGGGGGGGGGGGGGCCGGAACATGTTGCAACTTTTTGCTTACATATGTTGGGACCCCATATCAATATGGTGGTAGCTACGCCCCTGGTAAGCATATTATTTTTTAGATTTGAAATTATCGGAAGTTAAACTCATTGTTCAAATTTTTTATGATCTTTGATGTGAACTTTGCAAAATATAATTTGATATAAAAAATTAAATGCTATTTAAGTTATGTAATGTAGTTGGTTGTGTGTGTATTATATTTTACATATTTAGGGTGTATTTGAGAAAAATTTAATATTGTAATATTTTCATTAAATTTTTTATTGAAATTGTTTAGTACTTTTCCCTGTCTTTTTTATTTAATAATACTTTTAATTATTAATTTAATTTTTCTTAAAATTATTTTTGTAAACATTTCAAAATCGTCCATAATTTTAAAACCTATGATAGATATTAACATAATATTCCTTGTTAACTAATTTTTCAACAACAGGAAGGGGAAAAAAAAGAAAACTAACCAGTTTATCAACAAAAAAAATTTAAAAAAAATTTTTTTTTTTAGTGTATCATTGTAAGTTTTCTTTGTATGTTTGTGAATTGGAATTTTTCATTTAAAAAAAAAATTACTTTTTGCATTCAAATATTTTAATATCTTTAAGTATTAATATTGAAAAATGAAATTAAAAGGAAAATTCATTTTAGAAAAAAATACAGAAAGAATTATTATAGTGTTGAGTGTTATAATTATTATAGTGTGATAAGTTATTGAACAATGTTTACAGATTAAAGAAGTCAAACCTAGTGGATTAGCATTTCGGCAAGGTTTGCCTGCAAAAGCATCTAGTCTGGATGGCAATTCTTTGTGCAACTGGGTTTTAACTGAAATAAATCATCGTCCTTTGAATTTATTTTTCAAAGATAATGAGGTAAGAAAGTTTTTAGCAGATTAAGTAAATGTTGGTAACTGGAGCTAAACATTGTTTAATTTTTGTTCTGAAAACTTCTTCCAGTTAAATATAATACTTAAATGTTTTCAGATATATCTTATTTTGAGTTTAAATAAAATTTTGTAAAATTGTGTTAAAATTTTTTTTGAATGTAATAGAATTCAGACAAATGATTAGATGGACAAAAAGAATTTGTCCATCTAAAATTTTTAAAAAAATATAAAACTAAAAATTTATTTTTAATTAAATATTTTTGTTTTATCATTTAAACATTAGCAACCAATTAGTCATAATTCAAATGTATTGTATCAAATTTTATACTAATTTTAAGTTTCATTTTATGCAAGATAATTTTTTTTAATGTATTGTGCATCTAAAATATACATGTGCAAAACATGCTTTTAAAAAAGTATTTGATTGTGTTTCCTATTTTGTTCTATTTGTGTAAACATAACTAGATATAATTATTAAAATGCATTGCACTTTATTCCTGCCTTTTTTTTTTTTCTCTTGTCTTAAATTAAGATGGGGAAATTTATTTCCTTTGAATATATTGTAAATTTCAAGGGGAAATTTTTTTTATCGAAATATTTATATTATGATTATGATTTCACAAATTTTATGATGAGAATTATTGGTTATTGATATGTGTTTATAAGTAAAGATTTTTTTTATTATTAATTTAAATTTTATATGATAAAATAGTATTGACAAAAGAAACTTAAATTTCTTCAATATTGTCCATTTGAATAAAATCACTTTTGAGTTTTTAAATTATTTTCAGACTTTATTTGTATAAATTTTTATTTGTTTATTAACACAAGTAAAATTTTTAACAAGGGGATTTTTTTACCAATTATAAAACATTGTTGTGATTAAAATGTATCTACAAGGGATGATAAAAAAAAAGGCTACAAGCCGTAGCGTTTGAAAACTACTTGTTGTGGAAAAATTTTGTTCCCCAGAGTGGAGATAAATAGCACTATTTGCCATACAGCTGGTTTGCAGGTAGATAGTGAAAGTTCCTAGATGGTTCATTATGATTGAAATGGCTAGACGCTTAGGAAATTGGTCTCGTTTGGAAGTGCAAGCCGCGATTCAATTTTTATGGGCAATGTATCCGCATCTGACATTCGCATTCAAATTGTGGAAGTTTATGGTGAAGTAATGAGCAGACATGTGTGTAGCAAAAGGGTGTCACTCTTTTCAGTCAGGCAGACATGATATCCAAAACTGCAACATGGCAGGGAGCAACCGGCCAAGTTCTTCAACGATAGAAATCAACACAGCTCAAATTGAAGAACAGAGTCAAAATTATTGACGGGTAACTCTGTATGAAATCTCATCAGAGCTGGGACTGAGCTATAGTAGAGTGAAGCATATTGTTTCTGATGTGCTGTGATATTCCAAGACAGAGTGCTGTGAAAACATCCACTGAGACCTGGTTGAATGGACTGGGACCTGATTTCTACCAAGGCAGATTAAAGAAGTTGGCTCTGCATTCTGATAAATGCTTTAAATAGACTTTGTGATTATGTCGTAATGTGATAGGCACATATATATGTCTCTTAATTCCCTTTTGTATTTTCTGTCTGATGTTGATAAATATTTCTTTATTCGACTTCTAACATTTTTTATTATCCCTCGTATATTAATCATGTTATAATGCCAGATGTTGGATTCATAACTGTTTTACTTTTATGAAAATGCATTATGAGTTTTTATTTTATTTACTTATAAAATTTAGCATTTATTATTTTTTTTTAATCATTTTTTTTTAATTCACCATCTTATTTGTATTGCATATTTTTTATAAAAAAAATATGTAGATTTTTTCCCCTCTTTCTATATAGGTGCAGAACAGACTTAATGCTGTTGGTCTGGATATATCATTACTCGTACAGCCTATAGAATTAGTCAAAGCTCTAAAAAAACAATTGAAAACCATTCGAGGTTACAAAGACTATATTGTTCAATGATAAGTTTTAAATTATGATTGGAAATTATTGTCAGCATGTTTAATTTTTAATTCTCTCAATATAAAATTTAAACTAACTCGAAATTGGGGCTTTCTACTAACATGTGTATATATTCAATAATTGAGCAAAGTATTTTAACTTTTAAATTCTTTTAAAAAGAAACAAATCTTAACAATAATGTGACTGGAAAAAATGTAATAAGATTTGTTACTGTGATCTATATATACTTATACTTTGATTTTTTTTTTTTTAGAACATTGACATAAGTTTCTACTCAAAATTATTTTTAAATCTAGTAATTAATATTGTTAAAATTTGTTAAAGGTAAAATTTTATCCCAGATGTGTATGATTTGAATGTCATAATCTAAAGAATTTATATAAAAGAGCATTCCTTTCTTCATTTGTAATTTAACATTTGCATTGCTTTCAAAGCAATATTATCAGAAAACTAATCCTGAGCATTTTGCTTTGTATGCAATTTTATGTAGTATGCTAATGAAAAGAATGGGGGGGGGGGGGATTAAAGCATTGGTATTATCAAAATGCAAGCAAAATAAAATTTATTTTATCTTTGAAAATAGAAGCAAATTCTAGATTGTATTCTCTGTGAAGTAAAAATATGATATTGGGAGAAAGATTTATTACCATAAACTAGTAATAATAATAAAAAATCAAAATGTGATGTTTTCCCCCACATATTTTTACTTCATTTTAAAATATTCTTGTGTTATCAATAACTCTTCTGGTAAATCATAATTTTTTAAAAAATTGATATTCTGTTGCTCATTAATTGTAATTTTTTAAATACTTTGTAACCGTAAAATCCAGTGTATAACATGCACTTTTAACACAAAAAATAAGATCTTTCCAGGTGTGCATTATACGGCGGGTATAAAAATGACAGCTTTAAAATGAAACAAAAATGAGCTTAGAAGAAAAATTGGACTTCTACATGTATCTGAATACTGTTTCTTGAAATACCCTTTCTTCTGTCTGAACTTAAAGGGTTGTAGTTCTAGAAGTATACTATTTTTTTTTAAATTTGGAATTATAACTCGAACAAATAACTTTAAAATACAAGAGCATTGCACACATACATTTTAGGTTGCTTCGCAAAAAAAGAGGGTGCGTATTATACAGCGAATGTACCTAAAGACTAAAAATCACCACTTGAAAGTATAGCCATGCGTGTTATATGCCAGATTTTACGGTATTAACAATCTTATTCAGAATTTTAACCTTGTAGAACAGTGAGTTTACTTTTGTGAGACAGTATGAAAAAACATTCCTTGAAGAGTATTATAGAGCTTTCTTATAGACAACATCAATATATTCTTTGTTTGAATTCTGTATTTGAGATAGGTACTGCAACCAAGTTATCAAAAATTAATAGAAGCGAGTTTTTTTATTAAAAACATATCCACTTTTAATCTTGAAAACACTTAACTATTTTAAATGTTATTTAAAGGCTAATTAGAAAAAAGTAGGATCAAAATTTCATATGTCATATTTAAACACATCCTCAATTGTAACAGCTGTAAAAGAAGATAACTTTATTGGCTCTTAAATTCATTTAGATTAATGATAGCTTGATTAGTAAAGTCTTTATTTGGTTGTATAAAAATTGGGAATTCTTGGCTTATATTCTCTCATGACCACCATACACAGATTAATTGGAGTATCTGTATTTTAAGTATGATAGTTGAATAATACTGAAAAAATATAAAGTATCTGCCCATTCATTAATTTTGTTGTGATCCACAATTATAGATCCTAAATGCAGCAACTTATTAAGCAGCCTTAATGGTAGTAAAGCAGACAAAAAGTACTATGTTTGATTTAAAACTGTGTGACCATTCAATAAATTTAAGTTTAGTGTAGAAAATTCTAAACTTGAATTTATTAAGTTTTTAATTTTGGAACTTTTGTTCATTAATAAATAGATACATTTGGTGAATGTGTTTTGCATGTTATACAACTTAATCAAATGTCATTCAACAATCAGGTAAATTTGGTAATCTTTCATCATAAACACATTTGTAATTGGTTGCAATCTACAGTCCAAAGACACCAACATTTCTACTTGATAGGTGGAACATATTGTGTTTTATACTTCATTAAAACTTGGTATTTTATTATTGGCGTGTAAATTAATTAAAACAATTGTTTTTTCAAAGGCTTTTTACATTGTTTTTGAAACTTTTATAGGATCTAATTTATACCTTTTTTAAATTGTGTGACTTTTTATAAATGAGATAGAAATTTCTCTTTTATTAATCATGATGTATGGATTGAAAATTAATTTGAACACATTTCTTTTCTTTTATTAACAGAGAATAAATCTTAAGTACTCAGTCTCTCAAAATTTGTATATTAAATTACATTAATCTATCAGTCTTAAACACAAAGTTTATTTCACCAATGGTAATTGAATTGAATTTTCATCAAACTTTTTATTTCCATTTCTACCCTAGAATTTATAGATTTCTTATAGATAGATTTTTCTTTTCTGCTGTTTTCTCAACTGTATTTTTATGTGTATGAAAAAGTTTTAAAATTTGAATTAAATCATTCTCTTCTCAATTATACCATCAATGATTTAAGTAATGAAATAATACATATATAAAAGTTTATAAAATATTTCATATATCACATGTCATTTCATATTTTTATTAAAGACTTGTGCATTTTAAAGTGATTACTGAAATATGTTTCTTTTCCAGATTCATGTATATTATTTTATAAGTTACCAAATATGTATAATTTTGCTTTAGAAATGAGTATATTTTAAAATCTTATCTGGTTTCTAATGTATCAATGTAAATTCAAAAGTAAATAAGTTAAGCTCATGTAGATAACAGGATTATACTATAAAGTATTGAAGACTACTTTGTGATAACAGTACTAGTTTAAAAAGCTTTGACTAGTATTTTTTTATAACTGTAAAAATGTAAAATCATCTGTCAGAAAGAAGGAACCTTTTGCATCTGTGGCATATATATATATTCTAGATTAGAATTTGTGTTAAAATGGATTAGAGAGAAAATTCTTTGTTTATTATGTACAGATGTACGGATCCTCTTTGAAAAAAAAATGTAAAATTCAAAAATCCTGGATATATAAGCGAAATATAATTTTTCATGGTATTTTTTAGTATTCTGGGAAAAAGATATTAGAAAATATCTAATCATTCATAATAGTTTTTATTCTTTACTCCTTAACTGTAGATCAAATTTTCAAATGTGATTTTTGTAGCAATAAATTATTTTTAGTGAGAAATATATTATTGTTCTTGAAAAAGCATTACTACTTAGGAATTGTAATTTGATTTTTTTTATAAATGCATTTATAATGAAGGAAGTGCTATTTTATAAGTACTCATAATTCATTTTTGGTTCAATTTGTTTCTTTGAGATAATTTTTTTTACATTATAAAAGACAAAACAAGTATGTTTTTCTTTTTAAATAAGGTTCTATTCAAGTGATAGAATTTAAATTTATTAACAGAAAAGAGATATTTTTTAACTATCAAAAACTATTGCTCAATTTCAGCCTGAAGTATATAATATCTATATATTTTTATATGTAGTTAGAGTCACTTTGAAGAGAAAAGTATATTAACAGTATATGATTTTTAACTTGCTAGATATATTTTATTCTATCATGTACAAAGAAAATAATGTAGCTTATACAAAAAAAAATTACTGTGGTATTTATTAAATTTGCATTTAATTTGAGCATTTCTGTTAAATAAAATTAAGTTTTAAAGTAAAAGTTACGAAGTAAATTTTTGTACAAAGTACATAATTTCATATTTGTGACTACTAAATGTATGCAAGTATGAATTAAAATAATAACACAGTATTTACTGTGAACTCTCTGTTTATTCAAGTTTTCAATTAAAAAAAATTATCAAATTCAATAATTTATTTGAATGAGTATACATTTTTTTACTGGGGTTTTATATTAAGATATAGAAAGTATGGTTGTCCACATTTTTTGGAATTCTTTTATATATATATTCTTAATCTGTAATTAAAATTTATTTTTACAAAAATAAATTGTTTTTTTTTTAAATATTGAGTATTTTTTTATAGAAAGTTTTTTATAAACATTTCTTGATGCCATTTTGAAACAAAGTTATGTAATTTTTATAAATTCATATCATTTTTAATGATATCTCTGGAATATATGAAAGAAAATATTGGAGGTTTTCTTAAGCTTAATCATATATATTTTAAAAAAATTACTATTTACGAGTAGGCTTTTCATATTAAACTAGAAATAAATAGATCATCAAAGTATTTGTTTTTGTATTTTTTTGATGGATGCTGGATGATGAATTATTTAAAATAAAGCCCTTATATTAACTACTGGAAATGATGTAATTTAAAGCTTGTGTTCTTTGAACTGCTTGCTCATAAGTAAAACTTCATAATTATTTTGATATCGTATTTCTAGCATTTATTTGAATTTATGTATTCTTTATATATCAATGTATTATATCACAAGCAAATGAATTTTAAAAATCATGTTCTGTATTTTGCATCTAGAATTAAGGGCTACAGCATATAACTTATATAAAACTATAAATAACTTATTATTGATAATTAATGTGAGATTACATAAACTTGTGGGAAAATTAAAGACATTATAAATTGTGGGTAAAGCTCATTTTCAATTATTTTTGTTCTAAAAATTTATATTAACGTGGGTATCACTAAAATTATAATGTAATGAATATTTACTTGTATGTTGTCCTTTTTATGAATTAAAGTTATTGCCTCTTATTTCTTATGAAAATACAACCTGGTCATTTTATATATTTCCTTTTTTAATACATTTTCAATTTATTTGTATACATGGTCACACAAATGATATTTCATTCTTATTAGATGCTTCCATAAAGGTGCTAATTCCATTGTAAAATCAAAAGTTATTTCGATGTTAGTGATAGTTTTAAAAATTAATTTAATATGGTAATAAACAGTTTGATATAATTTGGAACTTAAAACATTTTTCTTAATTCATCTTTTATGTTGAATGTGGTGTTAATTCTGACTGAAAAATGGTTGAATCTAGAAAGTGAAGAAAGAACATGCTGACACAAGTTTGTTGTAGGAAAAATTGGCCAGTTTATTTTTTTAATAAATCATAAAAGTAATTTTCGTTTTAATATGAACAAGTTGTTATGTGATATTCTTTATTAAGTAATTAATACATTAATAAAAATCTCTTTTTCTATATATGTAATGTTATACACCAAAATTACATTATTTAAAGTAAAGTTTTTCATGGTAAGACTTAGACACAAAGAGTAGTCAAGTGGGTAGCAAGATTTATGTTTATATATAGTGATGATTATCTAATTTAGTAAAATAATACTACACCAAAATTCAATATTAATTATGGATTTTTTTTTTTTTTTAGTTTTCTATTCAATAATATTTGAGTATTTTTTTCTTTGTTTTTTCTTAACATTTTATGCAGTCAGTATTCTCCAGAAAAGGAAACTAATGAGCTTAAATTTAACACATAAATAATCAAACATTTATGAAAATTTGAAGGGAAGGTGAAATGCAAAACTGTAGATAGTTTTTTGTATCATGAAGAAATATTTCTTAGCATTTCTTTTTTAATGAAAGTGCTAGTAATTTGATGCTTCTCATCACATTAACTTTATTTTAATAAAATTAATAGTCAAAGGAGATAAAAGTAAAAACATTGAGCCAAAAACCTTTGGAGTTAATCCCCCCCCCCCCATTCAAAATTGGTTGTATATCTAACATGCTGTCATGTTGATTAAATTGTGCATGGTATTATTTTTGTGGATTGTGCATAAGGAAATTTTGAGGTTTCAATAATTTAGTGTATACAAGTGTTTGTTTATTCATTAGTTATTTTTATATTAATGAATAATTAGTTTTTATAATATAAAGATGTATTAAATTGGTCATTATTTAAAAATGTCATCATCCACTCTCTTCCACCTAATTGAAATCGACCCAAAATTTTTTAAACAAAGTAATGAATTTTAGCTACAAATCATGTTGCCAAATTATTACTATTATAATTGTTAATTTTTGCCATGCTCATATCTAAGAATCTAATCATATTGTTTACATTTAAGTAAATTACTATGAGAGGCTCTATTTTTACTCTGAAGAAATATTTATGTATAATGTATTGCTGGGAATGTACAAAAAGTAAATTATTTTTTTCAAGATGTACGACTTTAATGTTTGCAAACACTGAAATAAGAAGGTATCATGTTTACATAAAATGAGAAAGATTGAAAATTTGATTCAAATGTTTGTATATATTTAAAAAAATTTCAATGTATATTTAAGGAATGAAACTGAAAACTTTCATTTCACTTTTGTTAAATTAATTATGCATATTCTTATTCTGTGATATATTTGCTAAAGGTGTATGTCAAGTTGTGGTTTATGTGTATCAGCTGAATTACAACTTTTATTATTGTGTTTATAATCTTGAAACAATGTTATTCAGTGTTTAAATGGTGTTTATTAATCTTGTTCTTTGTTATAAATGAGTATACTGATGTTAAAACTGGTTGAATGAATATTTATTGTTATACTGAAATATACTTATTGAAAATTGTGAATTACTCTTTAGTTTTATGTGATTTTATATTCAAGAGTAGATTTTTGAAAAAATGTACTAAGTTTAATGAATATTTGTATATTAAGAGAATTGTTTTAATGGATTTTATCAGAATTCTGTATTACAGTAATGAGTGATTATGCACAAAATAATTTATGAATCTAGAATTTATTTGCTGCTGTGCCAAATTTTAAGCCAACCAAAATAAAGCATTTTTTTTTTTTTCCAGATTTCTTTTTGAAGAATTTTACTATCTAAATTCATAATGATTGAGAGAATTTTGTAATATGATTGTATGTAATACATTTGTTCCTAATATTCAATTTGCGCATGCAAAAATTTCTCTGAGGTGCATTGATATTAAATATATGTATAAATATATATTTAACTAAATGTTATACTATTCAAATGTTTACTATTATAATAGTAGTTGCCTTTAATTTTAATGCGTTTGTTGTATTGTTTTATTTTTAAATTATAGTACAAGGTATGTTTATTGAAAAAGTAAGTTATTTCATAAAATATCATAGTACGTAAATCGGATGTTATAAATATCTTTTTTAAAAAAATGTTTATTTGTGATCAGATTGAATTGTACAGCTTTAACAATAAAATCTATTAGTTTTACTCAAGATATATGAATTTATGGAAATTTATTTTAATCATATAATATTAATAATACATTAGTTTAGAATTAAAATAACAGTAATAAAACTCGTAAATTCCATAATGTATTGATTGAACAAATGGATACTCTAAATTTAATGAATTATCTCAGTTAACAAATAATTAACAGAAAATTTAAATTTTATTGGCTAATAAAGTTTTTTGCCCCATTTCTATGAATTATATATCTAAAAATTATTTTTCGATTCTATTGGCCTTCATTTATTTTGTTTTCAATTTCTTTAGTAAAATGAAAAAGTAACACTTTTATATCTTAAAATTTGAATTAAAAAAAAGTATTCTAAATATTAGTAAATAAAATTATAAGTACAATTTTTAAATAAAGCATTATTCTGTTCATATTAAGATAAATATGAAACAACATATTTTATTTTGTTTTTCATTTATAAAGTTGATTGAAGCCCAGTGGGCTAGTGCATCATGCTTCCACGCCACAGATCCGAGGTTCCAACCCCGGGCTGGGCAAAGTTGACAGCCTTTCATCCCTTAGTGGGTCTATAAATGGGTACCAAGCCTCCTTGGGAACTTAACACTGGGAGTTTCTTGTAAGACTTGACCGAAACATCAGCACATGCTCCCCAATGCCTAAGGTCACGTAAACTGAGATAGGCACAGTAGGCATTGGCCCTTGTGGGTTGTCGTGCCACTGAGTTAAGTTAAAGTAGTTTAACTTTTGAGTTTTATTGGTTTACCTCTGTATTTTTATTCATCTACAAAACTGATGCTTATTGATAAGGCTGTACGTTTCTTAAGTTTGTTTTTGTAAAATTTTATGATTTTCTTCAATATTGCTTACTGTTACATTATGCAAATATTACACAATACACAAATATTTTATGATCTTTTGTTTCTTATAATTTCACTTAACATACTTTTTGAATTATTTTAAATGAAAGGTATTGTGCAACTTTTTAGAGAAATATTTAGAGGGTTTTGTTGAAAAAAAAAAGTAATTTACATTTGCTTTACCTTAATAATAAAAAAAGGCTGTTAATTTCTAAGCAAAGTTGTTAACTGTTAAGCTATACTAAAGTAAAATGTACTTTTTCTTTTTCCTTTGGGACAAATGACTCAAGGTAGATATGCATTTGTATGAAAAATTAGCGGTACTTTTCCATTTCGCCGCCGCAAATCTCGCCAAGCAGACTTTGTTGGCGACAACAACTGTTCTAGGCAAAGCCCAAATTTTCATTGGTTTTTCATCTATTTTTGACATATTTAGAAAAATATGCGGTTCATTTTAAAAATGTGCAGCTAAAAGGTTACTAGTGGAAATATTCAGTTTGGCGTTCGTTGTATCATTTTGACGACTTTATCGCCTGCGCCGGCGAAATGGGAAAAGTACCAAATTAGCTTCTTAATTACACACTAAATCTTTTCTCAATTAAATTTTATTGGGTATTTTTTACAATGAGTGTAGCCAGCAAAGTATTTAAATTTTTAATGCCTTTTCTTGTTTTGTTTTTGTAATATGAATATAGTTTTCTTATTTATGCTGTGTTAATATTGAAAATTAGTATTGAAACTGAGTTTGTGTGTGAATTTTTTTTTCTGTCTAATTTTATATTCCATTTTCTGAAGTTATTTATTTTGTCTTTAAAGTGTTCCAACTACTTAAATCCGTAACATTTATTTTTATTTACAATTTATTATGTTTCTTTATTAGTAGAAATTAACAGTTATAACAAATCAAAGAAATGTGTTTCGGTATATATTAAATACACTAATCTGAACTCTAAGAATGTGTTCTTGCAACAAATAACAGTTTTATTTTCCATGTACTATCCTATATCTAATATGTTTAATAATGTATCAAACAACTTTTGAGTAATTTAATTAAAATTTATTTGAAAAATAGCTTTTATCTTATTGGACCACATATTTCTAAATGAAATATAATATTAGGTATATTATATGCAAAAACAAAAAAAATTGAATATATACTTGCCAATTTAAAATTGGGAAAATATGAATAAAATTGAATTTTTTAAACTGAATAGTAAGTATTTTCCTTTAGTTTGCACAAAAACAATAACTTTTGGATAAAATTAATAACATACTGCCTGTGAAATAGCTTTCAATTATTTGGATGTGCAAAGCCTGAATACTACAAGTAATCTCTAATTTGCAACACATTAAAACAAAGTTGAGGAATTCATAAATTTAAATTTCAGGAACTGTAGGCACATAGTTCAGTTCTGGTTTTGTGGGATATGGAGCAACAAAGGCTATTATCCTCTAAAAAACTAAAGGATTTATAAATTAATAAATATCAAAATATTTTTCATTTTCTAGATAAAAAAATCTGAATGTTAATCTATTTGACATTGCTTTTTCCAATAGTTTTTTGAAAGCAATGTTGTAATGTGGATCAATTTTGAGAAAATGCTTTAGTTGGTTTCGAGGATGAATATATCTATTGCAGTATAACAAGATGTGATCCAAATCGTTTAAGCAATTACAAATTCTACAGATTGCATTGTCTAATAAATTAAATTTTCGTAAAAGTTCTGGACTGATGATCATTTTGCTGAATATTGGAGTGCACGGGATTTCTTCTCTTTCGTTACTTGCCCTCTTAGAGATCGAGCCTATGTTTGGAATATTGCCCAAGTTTTCAAAATATTTGCTTGAGCAGAAGTTATTTGCTTTTTTTAAAATTATCTTGATATATTTTTTTGCTGATGTCTTCTGAGGCGGTCCAGTCGATGTAAACATTGGACTCTGTGACTGTTCTTGCGAGCTTATCCGCCTGTTCATTCATAATATATTTGAGTGTCCGGAGTCAAAAGTAGAATTATCTGATAATTATAATACGATAGAATGTATATCTTGCTAGCCAATTTATGGATAACACATGGGATTTGATCAAATAATTTTGAAGAGCAGAGAGACTATCAGATAAAATTAGCAGATTCTTGTTTGTAACTGACAGATCATCTAAGGCTTGGCAGATAGCCAGAGCTTCAGCTGTGAAAATAGAATTATTGGAATTGATTCTATAAGCAAAAGAGGAATTTTCCGTAATTCCTGCAATAGATGTAATTTGATCATTTTTGGAAGCATTAGTAGCTATTATATAGAAACCCTGGAAATCACCATCTACTGTTTCATCGAATAAACCCCTTATAATTTGTATTGGTAAATTTTTATCCTGAAATTTGAAGTTATCAACATATATATTTTGCATTGGAGAATTGAAAAAGATGTTTTTCTAGGGATTGGGATAATTTGACCACTAATAGCATTCAAAGGATTTTAGTATATTTGTAATATTTTTTTATCTTCCATAATATTGAGATTCAGGGTTATTGCTGTATAATGGAGAAAAGGTTTGATTAGAGAAATTTGAGAAAGGAAATGCTTATTTGCCAGTCTTCGTATTTTGTCTGATAGAATTTCCTATCCAGCCAATTTTAAAAGTACAATGTTTGGAGTCCATTGTGGAAGTCCTAATGCAATTCGGAGGGCTTTGGTTTGAATGACATTAAAAGGTTCCAGTTGATTATCAGACCATTTATTTATTATACGGCTAAAGTAGTAGAAAACCCTTATACTCTATTTACTATTTTGATCAGATCTGCTGCTCTTGGTCCATGATAATTGTATGCCATAGCCTTAAGGCTATTAATTTTTTTCCAATGCTTTGCTATTTCATTAATTTCTTAATGAAGCATTCTGGCTCCTTTTGGAAAAATGAATTCCTAAATATTTGATAGAGGATTGCCAAGGGAGTGAATGTCCTTGCAATAATATATTAGGGAACGTATTAATTCTTTTATTGGATAACTCAGCTATTGTACTTTTATCTGGACTAATAGATGGCTTCCAATATTTGCACCATTGAGAAATTCTTTCCAGCGTATTTTGCAAATGTAATCTAGAGAATGATGTGAGCAGTAAATGAAAACGTCGTCTGCGTAAACTAAGCAATCGACGTCATATTACAAAGTTTCAAAAAAAATCATGCATGTAAATAGTACATAAAAGGGGAGATAAAACACTACCCTGAGGAAGAACTTGTGAAAATATCCTTTTGTAGGAAAGATATCCCCACCATTTGATTTGAAAAGATCTATTTGTGAGAAACTTGTGGATACAAATAGCTGTTTTTCCTGCTATACCGATTTGCAAACATTTATAAAGAAGACCGTCGATATAAACTGAATCGTATGCGCTTTTTATATCTAAACTTATTCCTACCAAATATTTCTTTTGAAATTTTGCATCCACTATTGCTTTTTGAATAAGATAGGCATCTCTTCTGCTATCTTTAAAAGGGACGAAACCGTAATGTTGAGGATGAAGTTTTCGTTCTGCAGTTAAAAAGTAGCTTAACCCCTATTGGTTAAAACTCTTTCAAAGGTTTTTGAAAAGATGGAAGTCTCTCATAGCTATTGGTCTATAAGATGAAATTTGAGTTTTGTCTTTGCATTGTTTAGGAATCGGGAGGATGATTACATGCTTCCAAGAGTTTGGAACTATTGCATTATCAAATAAATTTAGAAAATATCTTAAAATTACTTCACAGCCACTGTGACAAGCTTTTTGAGGAAAGATGCTGCGATATGATCAGCTCCAGGAGTTGAATTTTTAGAAAGTTTTATTGCGCTGTGAATTTCAAAACTATGAAAAGGTTTATTAAGTATGTTATCCTCTTTGTGTAAAAAGTCCAAAGGAATTGGTTCATGATAAGCGTTTTTAGATGCAAAAAAAGTCCGCAAAAATATTTGCTTGAATTTGAGGATGAGTAATGAATCTATTATTAATTTGAAGAAAATTATGCTTGGGGGGGGGGGTTCTATATTATTAGTAGTGGAGAGCTTTTTAAGAATACTAAAAAATATCTTTGGATTAGAAAAATTGTTACAAATATTATCCCAGTATGATCTTTTGGCACTTTTTATATGAAATCTGAGTTTAATAGCATATTGCTTGTATTCGATCCATAGTTGGGGGAGAAATGTTACGTATAGCTTTTTTTCCTGAACTTTTTTTTAATTTATAAAAATTACGGCAAGTACCATTCCACCATGGAGGGAAAGATTTGTTAGAGATTTTAACTTCTTTAATATTACTATGAATAATTTTCGAAATTTTATCTGTAAGATTATCCATATTTTCCTCTGGATTGCTTAATATAATTTGCACTTCCACTATTTGCCAGTCTATTTTTGTTAAAAGATCTTTTACTCGGCTTTAGTAGGGAAAACTCTGTTACTGGGTTATAATCACTTTAAAAAAAACCAAGCTGAAACATAACAATTAGTATATCCAGAGAGACTTGAGGAGCAAATCGTAAGATCGATTTAAAAAGATCTACCTTCTGAATTTCTGTAAGTAGGAACAGTTGAATTCAGAAGTATTGAATTTGATTCAGTCAACCAATCAACACAAATATTACTTAAATTCGCCAAAAATGAAGAACGGATCTGTTAATGATTTGAGATTGATGTAATATTTTTATCCACGTGGTGCGTAGATGTTTATAACATAAAAAGAAATGTCTTTAATATTTATTTTAGTGACTAGTATTTCCAAATCTTCTATTTGTGCTAACTGAAAGGGAATTTGTTGATCAGAAACATTCAAAGGTACTGCCGTTATTAAGCTTATTCCTGATCTATTTTGTCTGTCATTTCTGAAAACCTTTTTCCCATTAATATTAAAACTGTCTTCATTTGATAAAAAGGTTTCCTGGAAAATTAGGATATCTGCTTGCGAAAGGGGGGGATATTTAACCAAATGGTTTTATTTTTCAAGCTTATATAATTCCATTGTAAAATATTCATAAATTTAGAAAAGGGGAAAAAAGAATATTTCACCGAATATTCAAACAAAGTTCCTCCCCTTTGAGGAAAAAAGAAAAAATATTTCTATCAAAATACTGAATGTGAAACAAATGTACAGAAAATGACAATATATATATACAGAGATTTTTTTTTTTTCTTATCCGAATTCAGTGTTAACTCGTGGCACATTGATTGATTGATTGAAAGGTTGAAGGGGATATAGAGCAACACAGGCTATGATCCCTCAAAAAGTAAGAAAAAGTATGAAAAGGCTTAATAGATTAGTAAATACTAAAATATTTCATTCCCTTTAAAAAGATTCTGAAAGTTGATTTGTTATTCATTGCTTTTTCCAAAACATCTCTAAACGTGATAGTGGAATGTGGATCAATATGAAGAATAGACCAGAGGTTGTTTCGATGTCTAGTATATCTGCTACAGTTTAGTATGATGTGGTCCAAATCATTAATACAATTACATGTGGTACACGTTGCATTATCCTGTAAGTTAAATTTATGTAGAAGGCCTGGAGTGATAATCATTTTACTGAAGATTCGAGTGCTTAAAATTTCTTCTCTTCGATTCTCTGTCCACTTTGAAATAATATCAATGGTCGGAATATTTCCCAATTTTTCAAAATATTTGCTTAAGTAGTATTTTTCATTTATTTTTTGAATTCTATTTTGATATATATTTTTATGAATGTCTTCTGAGGCAATCCAGTCAATGTAAACATTGGACTCCGTGACCGATCTTGCGAGATTATCCGCTTGCTCATTCCAATTAATTTTTGAATGTCCCGGAATCCAAAGCAGAATTAATTGATTAATGTAGTTAGATAGCATGTAAATTTTACTAGCGAGTCTATGAATTACCTTATGGGATTTGATCGAGTAATTTTGAAGTGCAGAAAGGACAGAAAGACTATCCGACAAGAGAAGTAAATTTACATTAGAATCCACCAGATCATCCAAAGCTTGACAAATAGCCAAAGCTTCTGCAGTAAAAACAGTTGTAATGATTGATTCTGTAAGCAAATGAAGATTTTTTTGATATACCTGCTATCGAAGTAATTTGGTGATTTTTCGAAGCATCAGTAGCGATAATAAAAAACTTTTGAAATTTATGTTCGATCGTTTCATCAAATAGAACGCTTATTGCAGGAATCGGTAGGTTTTTATCTTGAAATTTAAAACTATTGATATAAATTTTGCATGGAAGGTCTAAAAAGGTGATTAATCTGGGAATTGAAATAATTTGATCATCGTCAACATTTAAATCATGAAGTACACTAATGATATTATTTTTATCTTCTTCCAAAACATTAAGATTCATTGTCTCGGGGTTATTGTAATAAAGAGGAGAAAAATCTCTATTAGAGATTTGAGTAATAAAAAACTTGTTTGCCAATCTTCTAATTTTATTTGACAAAACTTCTTGACCAGCTAACTTTAGGAGCACAATATTTGGGGTCCATTGAGGGAGACCCAAGGCAATTCGGAGGGCTTTGGTTTGAATAACATTGAAAGGTTTTAATTGATTTTCAGACCATTTATTTATAATGTGACAAATGTAGTAAAAAACACTGCATATGCTATTATTAACTAAATTAATGAGATCTCTTGATCTCGGCCCATAATGTTTATATGCCATACCCTTCAGTGCATTGATCCTTTTCAAGGCTTTACTACTTAGTTGATTTTTAATATAAAAATTTTGACAGCGTTTAGAAAAAAAAACTCCTAAGTATTTAATAGAAGTTTGCCATTGTAGAGGAAATCCAGCTAACAGAATATTAGGAAGAGTATAATTTCTCTTGTTTGATAATTCGGCTATTGTACATTTCTCTGGGCTTAAATCCAGTTTCCAATATTTACACCACTGGGAAATTCTTTCCAGTGTATTCTGTATTTTTTTGCAAATAACATCAAGGGATTTATGAGCGCAAAATATAAATATGTCATCGGCGTAGACCAGACATTCAACTTCCGACTCTAAGGTATCAAATATGTCGTTCATATAAATAGTATATAAAATAGGGGATAGGACACTACCTTGAGCTAGACCCTGCGGAACAAATTTTTTGGAAGAAAAATAACCCCTCCATTTTAATTGAAACGTTCGAGATGTGAGAAATTTATGTATCCAATTTGCTATGTTTCCTGCTATACCAATTTGTAAACATTTATAAATAAGACCATCCACGTAAATAGAATCGTATGCACTTTTAATGTCTAAACTTATTCCTACAAAAAATTGTTTCTGTAGTTTTGCATTCATTATTGCCTTATGTACAAGATAAGTAGCACTTCTGCTATCTTTGAAAGGAACGAAACCATAATGTTGGGGATGAAGTTTTCTTTCTTTAGTTAAATAGTAAGAAATCCGATTAGTTAGAATTCTCTCAAAGGTTTTTGAAAATACAGAAGTCAGAGCTATTGGTCTGTGGAAGACATCAGTTTTATCTTTACATGGTTTTGGAATCGGGAGAATGATTGCATGCTTCAGGAGTCTGGAACAATTGCATTATCAAATAATTTTGAAAATATCTTAAATTACATTACGTTGATATTGATCAAGATTTAAAAGTTACCCAAGTAATATGATCAGCTTCCAGGAGTTGTGTTTTTGAATTTTTATTGCATTATACGAATTCCAAAAATATAAATAGTTTGGCAATAAGAAGGTTATTTTTATCACGAGAAAATCAAAGAAGTGGTTCATGATAGGCATTTTTAGATGCAAATGATCTGCAAGCATATTTGCTTAGCAGTGAGGAACAGTGGTGGCTTCATTGTGAGTTGAAAAGAATATTAAGTTTTTTGATCGGTGTCGTAACTGTGGAAAAATTTTTTCAGAATATTCTAAAAAACATCTTGGGATTAGAAATAATGTTGTTTGCATATTTTGTCCCAGTACATTCTTTAGCATTTTTAATGTGGAATCTAAGTTTGCTCACGCATATTGTTTTATATCTGATCCATAATTCAGGTGAAATCTCTCGTAACTCTCTTCCTAAATATTTTTTAAGTTTGCGGAACTTTATAGCAGATACTATTTCACCATGGTGGGAAGAGTTATTCAAACTTTAATTTCCCTAATATTGTGTAAGTAATAGCGATATCTTATCTGAAAGATTCTCAAGAATAAACTTCTGGATTGTTAAAATAAAATGCGTTTTGGACGTTCATAACAGCTTGCCAGTTTACTTTTTAAAATTCGCTTATTTGATTGAAGAAAACTCTGTAATATGGTGGACTATGATCACTTTCAAAGGAGCTATCAAACATAACTATTGCAGTATCAGACATGCTTGAGAACAAACTGTGAGATCTATTAATGATGTTGGCCTGCTGAACTTCCCATATGTTAGGAACAGTCGTATTAAGATGAACCAAATTAGAATCAGTAATCCATTCAACAAATTCATTACTATACGCTTGAGGTGTGATTCGATCCCATCGGGTGACGAAGGTTAAAATCACCAAATGAATATTGGAGCCGTTAGGGATTCAAGAAAAGATTTAATCAATATAATATTAAATCGTAGACGTAAATATTTACAATATAAAATGAAATATTTCGAACATCATTTTTAGTACGAGGACACAATCTTTGATTTATTTGAGCACAACATAGAATCTATTTGTGCAGAAATATTTGGAAAGACTATTACTAAACCACCACCTGATCTGTCTTCTCTGTCTTTCTAAAAATTGTTTTATTTGGGAAATATATATTATCGTGAATTGATAAAAGGTTTCCAATCAGATATCTGCTTCAGAAAAGAGGGAGGGATATTTAACCATATGGATTTATTTTTGAGGCCTCTACAATTCCATTTGAATTATATTCATAAATATTAAAGAAAAAAACTACAGGTAGAAAACTATCCTCCTTTGAGAAGAAATAAACTAATGAGAGACAATAATTAGCCCCCAATCAAAAAGTCTGAAAAAAAAGAGTATTTACAAAAACCATCATAATTCCTGTTTATCCTATGTCTATGTTATTGGATGCATCACTTTCACTAGATACGTGTTTTGAAGTTTGTTACCTAGAGCTTTTTTCATGTGGCTTGATTTTCCCATTTCGAAAATCTTGCTAAGGTGGGGAAAGAACCGATGCATTGTTTTGAAAGCTTGCATAATGAATGAGGGTTTGCTTTTCTAAATTGTTGTTTTGAAAAGATGTCAGCATGTTTTCTAGTTTTTTTTTTCTAGATGGTCTTGCATATTTGAAGAAATAACTGTATTATTCTGGATTGCTGCAGAATGGGTTGTCTTTTGAAATGCTTCTTCGCGCTTCTCCCAATGTAAGATGTTGTTCCCATTTCAATTCTAATATCTTTTTTTCTTTTATATATTCAGAGCAGTTTACTGAGTTAGCTGGGTGATCACCTTTGCAATTTATGCATCTCGAGTTATTAGAACATTGTCCTGGATGCGATACACCACAGTTGATACATATTGCTGTTTTTTGGCAAAATCTGGTAGAATGCAGGAAACTGAAACAGGTTGTACATTGTCTGGGTTTATCTATGAAATTTTTAGTTCTGTGATTAATGAACCACAGTTTTATAGTTTTCCGGTAAAGGATTGTCCCGAGTATTGTGATTAATATTGGTGAGAATTATTTGCCGGTCCCTTTTAATAAATCTTCTCATTTCTATTATTTCTAAATTATTGGTTTCTTGTAATTCTTTTGCAATCTCATCAGAGATATATCAAGTGGAATCTCGTGGGAATCTAAGATGAATTCCCTCCAAATATTAGTTTTAACCGACACGTTTAAAATTTTTTTCAAGAAGGATAGTATTTGTGCTGCACATACTGGGTCTGGCGTAGAAAATCTTATTGTTATTTTTCATTACGGGTAAAGACATACTTCTTATGTTCTCATGACGACAATTTTATTCTTTATTTCTGTATGTATTATCTGTGGGTTGGATTTTTGGAATCTGAGAGGATCCTTGATTACTTTCTATAATATATTGATTTCGAATGTAATTTTTGCTTGGCTCGTAAAATGATTTCTGCATCTCTTGCAGAAGATCTGAAGAATTTTTGAAATTTCTGATTCCATTATTGAAATATTAGTGTTTGGGTTGTTCCTCAGCATCGGTGATGAAAAAACTGGAATGACTCAGCTTGAATCTTAAGTGGAAAATTACTAAAAAATCAAAACCAAAGAAATTGGAAAAGAACCCTCTTGGGACTCTGAAAGAGGGAACCAACTAAAATAATAATAATAAAATAAGGATACAACCTTTTGAGACTTGTGGAAAATAATATACCTAACTTCAGCTTTCAATCGACCGCACTCCTCGTGGCACATACTCGTGTGGTTCCTTTTTCTACAGAAACAATATCGAATGCCAAATTCAGTACAAATTTCCTGATTTAAATGCATCGGAAATGAGAAAAAAAGAGTAATTTAAATTATTTTCTTTGGCAACAATGTCACACTTGCTGTGCCTAACATTAAACTATTTTAATTAAAGAGCATGCATTTTTCTCTCTCCCATTACTGCGATATAAAGACATACGGTCAAACATTTATCAGTTGCAAGGAACATTTATAAATTTATTTTAATCGAAAAGAAAAGCGATAAGAATTTTTAAAGATTTTGCTGCCGTTATTTTATACCTGGTACATTATTTACCATTTTAAGTAATTTAAACAGAGTTTTTCTATAGAAATGTGCCTAATTGCATTTTATTTCTAAACATATCGTTGAAATTTTAAAACACATTTTATCTTAAAAAAAATAGCACCTTGTACTTAAATGGTGGCTTAGAAGGTAAGCTACGATACCCCACTTCGTAAGCCAAGGTTGCGAGATCGATCCAGAACCGCGGTAGCCAGGTGGTATAGGTATCGGACCGTAGCTTGCCTTGTCACGAAGTTCGAGCCCAGTGCCACTAAGACCCGCCGTGTGGGGAGACGGCGATGCACGTTAAAATATGTCGAGCTGAAACGTCCTCCCGTTGGTGTGGTGTGGTAGTTGGGAGAGAGGGGTGCCAGCTCAGGTGTCGTCACGTCATGACCATGGTTCAAAAGCCGTGGTCCGTCGCCAAAAGCCCTCGTGCAGCTATACAGTGCGACGTTAATATTCAATCAATCAAGCGAGATCGATCCCGGTTGGAGTCGATAGATTTTCTGGATGCGAAAATCTTTGGCACGCACGTCATATGATTATGTGGCATGTAAAGGTGTGAGTATCAGCGGCTCTGGTACTTTCGGCAAAATTCAGCCTCTGACGCCTTCTCAAGTAGCGATTGTCACACTAGATGGTGCTACCATGAAATGGCTCTCACATTTAGGGACTTGGTGTGTCTGCAAAGGCTTAGATGCCAATATGCAGCCTGTTAGAAAAAAAGAACTTTTTATTTATAAATTATATCTTTTTTAAAATCAAAGCACAGCTAACTAATTGAATTAAAGACCCACCGCGTAGAGGGGCTGGGCTAATGCATGTTAAATCTGCCTCAGAGGGGCCGTGGTAGCCTAGTGTTCATGGTCATGAACTCATGACTGGTGTGACATGAGTTCAAGCCCAAGTGTCACTGAAACACTGGGGTTGATACATGTTAAGTCTGTCTAGACTCAAAATCCTCCTTTTGTCACCGGAGGGTGAGTCCCAGCTCAGGTATCTTCCTCGTCACATGCCCGAAATGTCAAAATTACGAGGCCTGTCAGTAATAGACCTCGCATTAATCTATAATGTAAAACGAGAGGAATTCATGGCTGAGGCTTTAATATATGCTAAAAGTTTTATGTGAAGAGCTTGAAATTTCTTTTGAACCTCCTGTATAGAGGGATTGATGCATGTTAAATCTGTCTCAGAGAGGCCGTGGTAGCCTAGTGTTCATGATCATGAACTCATGACTGGTGTGACATGAGTTCAAGCCCAAGTGTCTGAAAACCCTCAGCATGGAGGGATTGATGCATGTTAAATTTGTCTTAGTTGGGCCGTGGTAGCCTAGTGATCATGGCCATGAACTAGTGACATGAGTCCAAGCCCAAGTGTCACTGAAGACCCCATATTAAGTCTAGATTCAAAATCCTCCTTTTGTCACCGGAGGGTGAGTGCCAGCTCGGGTATCTTCCTCGTCACTTGCCCAAAATGTTAAAATTACGAGGCTTGTCAGTAATATATCTCGCATTAATCTATAATGCAAAACGAGAGGAATTCATGGCTGACACTTTAATATATGCTAAAAGTTTTTTGTGAAGAGCTTGAAATTTCTTGAACCTCCAAGACGAATCAGGAAGAAGCATATATTTGGCGACGGAAGTAAAGATGTTCAGTTATCGTACGAAAATGACTTGAGGTGAACAATGTTTTCTTCAACAGATTAACTTGTAGTGTACTTTCGTAATACCGGTGATCCTTATTCATAATATCGGATCATCCTTACATAATAACATTCTTACTCATAGTAACGTTCTTGATCCTTACGTCTTATTGGCTGTTAAAACTTACTATTGAATTTCATTGAACAGAAAATGTCTTCTGGCATTTCTTCTGTCTTCCCAAATTCCCTCTGACGAAGGGAATATGTATATACTCGAACTTAATTGTTTGTTATGTTGAAATAAAGTTTATTTTGTAAATCACACTGCAATTTTACTTGGCCACACAACACACTAAAAATGGTGATCGTTCTTTAAATATAAAATTTAAAAAAATTTTCATTAAAAATTTTTCAACGTTCCTTGTGCCATCCGTAAATATGAAGGATATTTCAACGGTTAAATTCCAACTTTTGTTTCATCAGATCCTGCGCTATGGTTCGTGCTTGAATCAACCTTCAATTGGTTCCCAAGCCGATAACCGACGAACAGCACCAAATATAGTATTGCGTATTTCATTTGATATCCCAGAAGCGGCAATGGCAGTTCGAGATGTAATTCTTTCACCTGAGAGCACAAATCCATATTCAAAATTAAAATATGAAGTAATATATGAGTAAATATGAAATAACTGGCCTAACCAACTAAAATATAAAAGTCGTGTACATATATTATGTATTTTTAAATATATTTACACGGGAGAAAAAAGACTTTACTCAAAATGAACTGTGTACATTCTCAATTTAAAATGGTATATTCGTGTCGAATTTGAACGCACGCCTTTCTTGAATTTGATACAGTACATGTACTCAAAACCCCCTAAAACACTCTCAGAAAAATTAAAAAGATATTCAGGATTACAGAAACTGTTTTAATATTCTGGCTAGATATTTAAAAATTGAGGGATCCAACAGCAAACTTGGATTCTACTTAAATCTATACCGAACTATATTTCGTAATCTACCACGCTACACGCGGAGGAACACATGGTATTAAAATGGTATAGATTCTTTGTTGTTATTTCTACAGTTTTTCTTGTTTGTAAATCGAAAAGTACGTGACTTGTTTTAATCTAAGTTTAATATGCTGGTTATAATTATTAAATACACTCTCTCTATATGATTGACAGCCAATTTAGCTATATGTGATAAATGTTTACTTTATATTGGCAGGTATTTAAAAAAAGACTAGATGTTATTAATTTAATGCAATTTATTTGGTTCATTAGTCAATTGTTTTACGATTTATTCAGATCAAAACTAAACAACTGTAAGCAACATTCTTATAAAATACATCCTGGGCTTAAGTGTTGAGGTAGGGGAGAAGCATAGGATTAATTTGTAGCAGCAAAATTGAAGTAATTATTCTAATTTAGCGATATAGGTGTTACGAAAAATTATGAGTAGTTTTCCAATGAAAATAAATAAATGTTATTGAGAAATAAAAAAAATTAGTACAAGTTACCAGTAATGCATTTGTATTAAGTTGTTTTGGCGATCGGTCGCCAATCAAAAGAACCCACACAATTTTACACTTTAGCTTAAAATTGGAAAAACTTTTATCTATGTCTCATAGCCAACTAGTAAACCCATTTTGCTTCTGCTTTGAAGGTGGTCATCAGTAATCATGTCACACACTTGTGAGTTTGCAGTAGTAGTAGTATTGTTTTGCGGTAGAATATGCTTGTGTGGTGTAGCACTAACATATTTGAATATGGTTTTATGGACTGAACATAGTATTAAGTTTTAATCAACTAACACTGTTAATGAAGATGCCTTGAATGTAGGAATAAATACAATTTTTAGACAACCCATTGAATCCAAATCAACACTTAAAAGATTCAGGATTTATTTAAATTTTACTACATTTTCAAAACCCACACACAAAAATTACTTTTATTTTTCGTGCATTTATTTATAGGCAAATAATTGAAGTATTCCTTTTTTCTAGTTTGGAATAATTTTAGTTTTATTTTCATACTGAACTCTAAAATGGCTTACACATGTTGTAGCAAGGATTTAGGCAAAAACAAGTTTACAAAATAAGTTTTTGTTGACAATTATTAATCTTTTGTGGAGATTAATTTCTTGAAACTTTTAAAAGTACTTTTTTTAGCTTATTAATTAAGTTATAGAAAATGTTTTAAAAGTTCCCATACCAAGTATTTAAGAGTTTCAACAATTTCAATACACTTATATTTTATATGATTCTTTTCAATTTCCAATATTGAAAGAATCCAAAATTAACTGGAACAGAAATTACAAAATGAGTAAAATTAGTTAGTAAAATTGAGCATAACATATTTCAAGAATGAATTTTACTTTTCGGTATTAGACATTAGAGTATAAAATTAAATCTATATAACTACTAATATATTTAATGGATATTTTGTCTTAGTATTAATTTGATGTGCATTGTTTAAATTAGATTTATCACTGTATTTACATTATCACAACCTTTTTGGTAACATAATATGAAACAGAAACACATGAAATTGCCAATTCAGCGCACACAACACATGCAAAATTGGTATTTGCAACTTGGCGAGTTATCTTGAACGTTGGCAGTTCATTTACCATAATATGTAGTACCGATTTATCTTATAACATGAGTGCAGAAAGGCAGTGTTAACATGAGAGAACATTTGGGCCCCTGCTAAGTCAGGTTTGGGATCTCCAAGTTGGATTTTTACAAAAAGGTAGGTACTTGACTGTCAGGCTTTTGGGCCCCCCTAGGACCCAGGGCACCCCTGCAATATGGGGGTGTATATTTATGCCACTGCAGAAAGTCTATACTTTCAAGACCATAAAAACTTTGCTTTGATTGAAAACTATTGTGATATTTCTAAAAATCTTATTAATCTGTGGTACATAATAAACACAAGAAGTTCAGTCAAACTAAACAGTTTTAATTCACAACATATTGATCTTCTACGGTTTATAACACACCTTTAATGTGACCATGAGTGTTTTATTTGATTGAAAATAAATAGAGATATATATCTGATTTTGATGTTTAACCTGATTAAGTATAATTTTTACTCTCTTTATTTATTTATCCGTGATTCCGTTTTTGTGTGGTCACTTCAGAACACAGTATCATATGTAAGATTATATGTTTTCCCTTTCTGAGTCCTGTGATCATACTGGTGTTCCTTGTATTTTTATTACAACAAAGATTTTATAAGAATTTGATACAGGAGGCTTACCATAATAATAAACAAATAATTATTTTATAGATATTAAATTTTTCCAGATGGGCCAAGATTTCTGTGTTTTGTTCTACTGCATTAGTTGGAAAAATACTTATTGACATAAATACATTTTTTAACAGATTAAGCCATAGATGAAAAAGTTTCTTTTAGATAATGGGATATTGAAAACTAATTTGTAAAGCTGGCCAGGATTGTTTCAGTGGGAAAAAAAGTGAAAGACTTTGTCTCAGAAGGTATGTTTACATATATTTATTCATTCAATTATACTTGTCCGCTATTGTATCATGTTTCTTCGGAATTACAAAACAGAAAAACAGATAGGTAGAAAGTATCCTTAAAAGACTTTTATTTATTACAGGTTGGAAGGGGAAAGAACAGCTCGTTTTAGTGTGTGAAATTAATGTTCTAATTTGATATATCGGTACACACTACATACCAAGTGTTGTTGTTGACAATTGTCAGGATTAGGCGATAACATTACAATATGGTTACCAATACCTTTAAATTTGATTTTGTGGTTTGCCATTCATTGTTTTTCTTTTATTATATTTTTAATTTTATTCTCTTATAATTTTATTTTATTATAATTATAAAATGAATTTTTTACTGATTTATATTTATGGCGGTAACTCCTTATTAATTTCCTTACAATTTTAAGTAGATTTTTCACAAACAAACATTTCCATGCTTCGTTTTCTGGATTGCAGTTTTAGTTTCTGTCATTTATTCATAAATGGACATTTCAAATATTATTGGTGTTTACTAAATCTTTTATTAAAGAACATTATTGGGGCTCCTTTCAATTTTTTATGGACAAAGGATTACTAAATTTGCACTTTGTTTCTAATCTTTTTTTCAAAGAAAATTCTTCTTCTAGGGTGGGAATTTTGCTTATTTTGGCCATTTTCAAATGTGATATGCCGCTAACTTAAATGAAAATAGCTTACAGGCAGGTTAAATAATTTGACAGCTGTACATGTCTTGTACGAATGTGTTTACAATGTAAATTTGCATGGCCCCACGATAGTAAATCTATCAGAAATAATTCTTTTTTCACTGGCAGCAAATTGTAATTTTACTTCAACTTTATTTTTAATTAATGCATTTTTAAATGTTCCTTGTCAAAATTCACAAATGACTTGAAATTTTGTATTTATTGAAAATTATTCAAATTATGTTCAATATATTCAAATCCCACAAATATATATAAAAAATTTTAAAGAATTATATTTATAATATTTCACCATTAATCTTTTCACATCCTGATATTGATTTCTTTTTTGGTTTAAATTTTTTAGTTTTTAGTTATTATTTTTCCATTTTCTTCTGTTTCTTTTCTAACATTCCTAAATACCTTGTGTTCCTATTCTTTAAATCCTATGGTGTACTCGCATATTTTTCTACAATAATAGCACTTACATTTTTGCTTTTTAAACTTAATGTAATTCCTCTTTTGTGGGAATAGGCTATTCTTTTAAATTACTTACATGTTGAAGGTTCTTAGTGTGAGATCACCTTCTTGGATTGAAAACTACTAGATTCCAAATCTCTTATTTTGCGATTTCAAAACCGGGCCTAAAAAACGTTTTGTGCGTAAAGAAATGATAACAAATTAGCTCCCTAATGTATATATTGTTGTTGTTCAACTTGAAGGGTTATTTTTTGAACAGTGATGGTTTTTATAAACCTTAACTTCAGCAAGTCATGGTGGCCATGGTAGCTTAGTGGTCAAGATAACTACACTCATTGGCTGTTTTGTCATGAGTTCGAATATGTCGAGCTCAAACGTCCTCTTGCTGGTGTGGTAGTTAGGAGGGAGGGTGCCAGCACAGGTGTCGTCACTTTACCATGGTTGAAAGATTACAAGGTCTATCGCCAAAGCCCTTGTGTGAACAGGTCTGCTACACGTTAATACTCTCTCACTCAGCAAGACATACTTCATGTTTACTAGTTAAAAATTGTATTTTTAAAAACCTTTTATCTTGTTTCTGAATTATAAATGCTTATTTTTTAATTTGCATTAGTTTTCATTTCTACTTGTAAGCTAAATCTTCATTTTTAATATTACAATTCATAGATTTATTTTTAAATTTTGTATAGTTATGATTTTTTTATAGATAAAAAATAATTTACAAATTTCATACATTTTACTTTCTGCAAAAGACCATTTGATTCCCATTGCAGTCTTTGTCGTCATAAAACATTCTAGGGAGCATGGTACTAAATTTGTTATGCTAAATTTTTGTAGAATTGTCAATTAGAATACTATATAATTATGAACAGCATTTGCGGAGATTTTACTCCACGAGGAAAATTTTAAGATTCCTCTGGAACCAGCTATCTATAAATTTTTTCAGTATATAATTTAGATGACTCATGTATCCTAACATGAATTTATTTGAAACACTGTTTGAAAAGACATTTTCCCTTATAATTTAGTAAGACTATGCTATTGATTTGATAAAAATAAAAAGTCTGTTTAATTATATATGTTTCCTTTAGGCATTAAGAACTTTCTATATTTAAAATGATAATTTGATATATTACATTAAAACATAAGCTAAGCTATGCTACAAATAAGAATGGAGTTGACTATAATATGGATTATATATGAGATAGTATTTATAAAAATTCAATAAAAAATAACTTATGGATGAAGGCATGTTGTTTTAAAATCACGCACTTATATCCTGGTTTTTTTTCAGTATCTGATATGTATGTACAATTTCAGAATAAATATTTCAAAAGACAGTTTGTTTTTCTTGTTTGAAGTGAATAATTTTAAAAATGCTGCACACTAGTAAAATGGCTAGGTACAGTTTTACTGGTCCTTAGATGACCTTTCTTCTAAATGGATGCTGAAAACTTCTCTAAAAACTCTTTCCAGTGGTTAAAATTTGTGTATTTTAAATGTTTTGTGAATGTAAAAATCTGTTTTGTTTTACATTCTTCTAAGAACTAAACTTTTTAAATATTTTAATTTTTGATTTAAAACGTAACTTAAAAACTACAATATTTGTTTTTCTTTGGTGATAGAGTAAATCAGTTAATATAAAAATTGAGCTTGATTTTAACATATATTACAATGCATTTTTATTTTCCATCTGGATGGATTAAAGGGGTCCCAGTAGCTCGGTTGATGAGTGTTGAAGCAGGAGGTTGTGTATGTATTGATTAAACAAAACAATTGATACAAAAATACTTACTACCTCACCTGGGAGCCTAATGAACTTATTTTAGTTGGGTTTCTAAGTCTTAGAAGTTTTTTTCTTTTTCATGTTATGTAAAGAAACTATTCATTTCTTATTTTGTGTTTAGAAATTTTTAATATGAAAGTCTGTTATTCATCGTAATGTTTCAAGATACTTATTGAGACTGATTTTTAAATAAAGCTAATTTCTGTTTGTATAGGATTTAAAGAACCATATAACTTCTAAATATAAATATAACTTTTAATGAGCAAATTACTTACACATTTGTTCAACTATTGCATGGAATCAATTTTTGTGTTTTCAAGATTTAAATTTGAGGTATAAGTTCAAATAATATAGTTTAAGATCACATAGTAGTTACATTTTAAAACAAAAGAAAAATTATATTTTTACATTTGGAACTTGCGTATCGCCTCAAAAATATTGGCGACATTATATAAAACAGAGGTACATGGTTGTTAATTCCGCGCGTACGAGACATGGCGAATTATCTTGAACGTTGGCACTTTTGCGATGATACGCAAGTAGAAAGCTTTTGTAACACAATAAATGCAAAAAATTTAGATTTTCGGTAAGTGGTAAAAACTTCGCAAATGTTAATTAATAACATATAAGATGGAAAAATGAAATTTACAACTTAGAAATATCACATAGATCCCTTTAAATTTGATTTGATGTATATTTTTATGTTAAAAGTGGTATTGGTTGTAGTATCTAAAATAAATAACATACAAACTGTATTTGACTCATAAATGAGTGCATTACTCATTCACTTGGCTATTATGATATTCTCAAATTTGATCCAGTAACAGTTTTCAAAAAAAATAGTATGTGATGTTTACAATTTTGAGTACGTAGTCGTTGCCAAAAGATGAGAATGGGCTATTCTCAAATTTGGTATGTTGCATCGGAGCTATTTTGAGTATGTGACGTATTCAAAAGTGAGTATTTTGTGCTCAGTTCTGATAACCGGTTTTTCGCAGTGTATTAAAATAAGAAATAGACAACGTAAAATATAAGTATTTCCCTTTTACAATGAGGTTTATTCATGTGATGTCATAGCCACACGATAAAAACTATCTTGTGTTTCCAACAAATCAGTTCACGCGCTCCGGTGTTGCCAAGTTTTGCTCTTTGCAGAAACTTTCTCTTAAAAAGTACATATGTATACAAAATGCATTTTAATTAAGTATAAGCATGATACGACTTTTTTTTTAATTAAAAAATCTTTTTTTTGAAGAAATTTTTCCTAACTTTTATTTAAACATCGTTACTAAATATGAAATTTGAAATTTTGTGAGTTTTAAATAGAACGAGTACAATTAGTTTGACGTTTGTTTTGAATTCAATGGAAAACACGAGTTTGTTTTTATCATGTGACTTCATGAATCAAGCCCATTAAATAAAAATTTTAATGTGAATCTAGTGCTCTTGCATTGCTCTCTACTTTCATATCGCAAATTCAGGGGTATAATGTGTGACTTTCAATTTGACACGATTCTGAGCATTCAATTAGGGTTGCGGTAGCCCAGAGGTCAAGGTATCGGATCATGGTAGGCATGTCATGAGTTCGAGCCCAGTACCTCTAAAGATCCCCGTGTAGGGCAGCGATGCACGTTAAATCTGTCGAGAGCTGAAATGTCCTCCCGTTGGTGTGGTGTGGTAGTTAGGAGAGGGGTTGCCAACTCAGGTGTCGTCCACGTCACTTGACCATGATTCAAAATTACGTGGTCCGTCGCCAAAAGCCCTCGTGTAGCTGAACAGTGCGACGTTAATATTCACTCACTGAGCATTCAATTATTAAACAATTTCTTTACAAACTCGAAATATTTTTCATACGAGGAAAGATTTTTTACTTTGATATGTATAACCAAAAGCCGAAAGCAGAGCTCATGCACACACACGCAATTTCAATTCAATCTCCCCAGCAATAACGGCCGGCGTGTCATGAGTTCGAGCCTAGTACCGCTGAAGACCCGCCGTGTAGGGGAGCAATGCAGGGAAAATCTGTCGAGAACTCAAACGTTCCCCCAAATGGTGTGGTGTGGAAGTTAGGAGAGGGGTTCTAGCTCAGGTGTCGTCCTCGTCTCTTGATCATGGTTCAAAATGACGAGGACCATCGCCAAAAGCCTTCGTGTAACTACATAGTGTGACGTTAATATCCATTCACTCACTTTCCCCAGCAATAACATTCAATAATTTACAAATAGCTGTAATACAATAAAATAGCTCTTTCAAAATTTTTCGTAGTTCCGTAAATGTCCATAATTTTGAAAATGTTTGTCAAATAACGTCCATTACAAATCCACCCACTCAAAACTTGACAAATTTGTAGAGTAGTGTAGAGTGCTCCTGAGAGAATTTTACCACGTGCCATAGGTTGCCGACTCTACTTTAGACGTTTGGTAGTTGTTATTGAACCTATATAAACAAAATTGAATGCAACGAAGTACTTGACATCGTGACCACTAAGCTACCACGACCGTCTTCCAAAACACTAAGAAGTGAACTGAAAACATGTTCATAAATAAAATTCCAAATTCAGATCTCAAATGAGTTTTCCTGTTCTCATACACGTGCAGATCTCGACATCCGTCTTCTAGAAATAGATAGCTTGAAGAGTTGAATACAACATCGATGGCTTCAGAACTCTCTTAGAAACGCATTTAATTGTGTTTTAAAAATGTATTCCTGTACTTATTGCTCGGAGTATTAACATGAGCCTTCCAACAGTTAAAAGAAAAGGTTCGAGATTACAGTTTGACGTAGGAAAAAATCTTAAAGTCATCTTTGACCTAGTAAATATAGAGCATGCCAGCATATGTGAAGATTTAGACTGTCGGAGTAAAGCGTGTATTACAACAAAGGCACAAATTTTTCATTTCAGACATTGTCTGGGTTACCAATTTTGTGCAGATTGCGATCAATTCTTCAACGTTCTCGTTGGTCATGCTACCAGTTGTGAGGTAGAAAGATGCCCTATATTCTTGTGTGAAACAATGGTGGAACTGAAGAGATGTATGTTTCCAGGAGCTAAAAAAAGGATTAAGGAAGAAACAAATCCAGCGCCTTCGATTTTACATCCAGCTATTCTTAAAGGCTATGATGGATATCCAAATTTATCGGAAAAATTGTTTAGATACATTAAACGAATTAGATTAAGTTTCAAGAAAGCCATACCGAAGCCATCAAAAGAAACTCTTTCAAGTTTGGATCTTGATATTCAACCTAACATTCCTAGCACATCCAAAGATGTTTCCCATGGCTAGAAGTAAGCGGCTTCAGAATTTAAGAAGGTTAAAAAATTAACTACTACAATCTGAAAAGATTGAATTTGTGAATTTTATTTACCTTTTTATGAAGTGTTTTATATATAGTGCTTTTTTATATACGTTTGTATAAAATCGATGATTTTTTTTTACGAAAGAAAATAAATTAGATTGATTTGCTAGATAATTTTAATTATAGTATCAGCCTTTTAGTATATTTAATTATTTTTTGAACAGTGGTAAAATGTTAGTGTACTTTTCATTTTTCTCTCCAGTATATTGATTATTTGGTAAAAGTTTCTACGCGGTATATTTTTTAAACAAAGGAACTCTTATAGAGGTATCATTTGTGCTTTGTTATATCTTTTTCCTTCCTAAGTATCAAGGAAAAAAATTTCTCGTAACTAATTTGATAACGAGGGTAATGGCGCCAAGCAGCGCTTCTTGTTGCTGGAATGAAATCCAATATGGCGGCTTAGCGGTAATTTAATGATACACAATAATTTAAAAGAATTGTTTTGAAATACATTGAAATGTATTTCAAATAAAGGATATAGGAAGACATTGATAATAACCTAGATTAATCAATAAGTAATGAATAATATTATGTAATAAAAAGTAACATGTATTAATAGTATTATAAGCAGCATAGTGGCCACGGTAGCTGAGTGGTATAGGTATCGGATCGTGGCTTGCCTTGTCACGAGTTCGAGCCCAGTACCACTAAAGACCCGCCGTGTAGGGCAGCGATGCACGTAAATCTTTGAGAGCTGAAACGTCCCTCCCGTTGGTGTGGTGCCGTAGTTGGAGAGGGGATCCAGCTCAGGTGTCGTCCACGTCACTTGACCATGGTTCAAAATTACGTGGTCCGTCGCCAAAAGCCCTCGTGTAGCTGAACAGTGCGACGTTAATATTCAATCAATCAATCAATATAAGCAGCATATAATAATCTAAAAATATTATTTTATCGTAATTATATATAATATTCATATAGTACGATTTTATAACGGTTATTAGAAATATTAAATCATATAATATAATTAAATAGAAATTATTTAAAAGAATAATCGCCGAATTGTGTAAAAAAATAAAAATAATGCATAAGAGAATGCGTAATGCATAACTATAAATAAACAGCATAAGAATAGCTATATATAAATAAGATAACTATAAATAAATAAGATAATTATATAATTAAATAATAATCATAAATAAATAACAATATTAATTATAAATAAATAACAAAATATGTAATAATATTTATAAATAAATGCTAAAAGAAACAATTATAAATAACGAATATTATGATTATTACACATAGTAATAATTGCATTTTTTTTTCATTATGAATAAAACAATTACATAATGCATGTTAAAATTAATTTAGAATATCAATTACAAAGTAGTGAAAGCTTGCAATATGAAACTTGCACTGCAAGTTCCTTCAACGAATTTCATCGAACAAAGAACGTAAAAAGAAACATTTTTAAAACGAAAATAAATGATTTATGGCGATAATTAAAAACACAACACTTTTTCTTTAAAGAAATAAATATTCTAGTACTCACTCATTTTAGAAATATCCATATTCGAAAATAGCCCAGAATTAAACAGAATACGCAAGCAATATAAAAATTACACAGAAAATGGTTAAATTCTTAAGGAAATCGTCTGAAATTAAAGGGTTACAGCGGAAAAACGAATAAAAGTTATTTCTAATATACGTTATCCCCATGGCAACCACATCGACAGACGATAAAAATATTAAGGTAACCATATTGTAATATTATCGCCCATCTTGGCGAACATAAACAACAGCTTGGCGCTATTACCCCCGATATCAAATTAGCACCAATTTCTCTATAATTAACGTTGTAGAGTTAACACAGAAACCAATTGGGATATTGCATTTTATTGTTTTGAAAAATAAAATGAGACCTGAATGCATTCGTTAGATCGCGAACTTGCTGTAATTTGCATCTAAAATATATATGAAAAACATGTAATTTCTAAAAAAAATTTTAAGTCAATTCCTACTTTGAATGGATGAATAGAAAGTATTTTTTTAACGATTGAAAATTGGAATAAGATATATATATATAAATAAATATATATATAGGGAGAGTGAACTAATAGTAGGAATTGAAAAAAGAGCATGATTTGTCTATATTGTTGTAACAATGCACTCCCGGTTTGGCTGAAAAACAGGTTTTCGACGCCAACTTTTGTCTTTGTTTAAACAGTTATATTGTTACTACTATAGAGACGAATCTAAGTTGGCATCAAAAACCGATAGTTACTTTAATTTAATGAATTAATATTTGAAAAAACTGTATTTACATCAAGTGTCATCCACTACAAGTTTAAAAAAATTTATTTGAACTTGACTGGATGAATAGAAAGTATTTAATTATCGATTGAAAATTTAAACAAGATAAATATATAAATAAATATATAAAGAGAGTAAGCTATATATAATAGTAGGAATTGAATAACTTAACAGCTTTTATGTGCACTAATAAAAGGGACCAACCAACAAATTTAAGACTGCCTAGTTGGCTTTAAAAATTAGAGAAGGATCATCGAGTAAAAATTGAATTTTAATTATTCTGCCCGTTTTTTTTTTGAAGCGATAACTTTTTATGGTGCGTTTTGCTGAAGAATCAATTTTCAAATGAAGCGTCAGGTTAATGGGTGTGCGTTATGTTACTCGGTTTTTATCGACTCTAGTCGGAAATCGAGCTCGTGTCATGGACTCAATTCAAGAAGTCACGTCATAAAAACAAACACGTGTTTTCCAATGAATTCAAAACAATGTATAACTCAGATAAAATTTCAAATTTCATATTTGGGTAAGGATGTTTAAATGTTAGGAAAAAAAATTCCTTCAAAAAGATTTTTTTAAACTAACAAAAAATCATATTTTATATTTATATTATTAAATAAAATGCATTTTGTATACATATGTACTTTTTAAGAGAAAGTTTCTGCAAAGAGCAAAACTGGGCAACACCGGAGCGCGTGAACTGATTAGCTGGAAACACTAGATAGTTTTTATCGTGTGACTATGACGTCGCATGAGTTTTTAAATTGATTGGCTAGAATCACGTGGCTTTCACTAACATGTGACTATGACGTCACTTTTTATAGGCGCATTTTGTTCTTTAAAAATTTCATACACACTTTTTCTCTACAATGATGTTTTATTTTCTTTCTTTAAATATTAATGTTATGCAGACCACTTCCACTCAACTTCAGTAAGTAAACGAGGGAAACGAAAATAATTTTTTTTAAAAAAACATTCTTAAGTCGAAAACTGAAATAGGGATTCTGGTAGTTATAATAATATTTCAAAGTTTATTATCAAGCTGCCTCTTTCCGTTGAGAACCAGAGGTCGCAGCGAATTAGCCAGTAAAGGAGAGTTTGATTTTTCCTACCTTTTTACAGTGTTATATATAAACGGTACTTACGTATTATTTGCAACAGTTTTAGCGAAATTATATGACAGGAAGCATGTGGTTGCCAAGTCAGCACGTACGACATGGGAAATCAGGGTTTCTAACTTGGCGAGTTATCTTCAACGTTGGCATTGTTGTGATAGTTCGTAAAAGTACCATATAAACATATACATTAAATGGAACTAGTTTGATATCCGGGGTAATGGCGCCAAGCGCTGTTGCTGGAATGGAATCCAATATGGCGGAGTCCGTTTATGATCCGGAATGGAAAATAATGTTGTAAAATGTATGATTTCCGGGATCGAATCGTCAGAAAGATAATTTTAAAAACTTGTTTCGAAATACATTGAAATATATTTCAAAAGAAGAATGTAGGAAGAGATTGAGAATAACCAAGATCAATAAAAAAATAATGAATAACAATATAATATAATAAAAAGTTAATGTACTAATAATATTATGTAGTATATAATAATAATCTTATAATATAATTCAATAGTAATTATATATAATCATTTGTATGATTTAATAATAATTATTATTTGTAATAATCATATATTGTAATTTAATAGTAATTATAAAAAAGAATAATCATCGTATTGTAATAAGATAAAAGTAATGCATAAGAATACTCTTATTACATAATAATTATAAATAAATAACATTATAATAATCATTGATGAATAACATAACAATTATAAATAAATAAAAATAATTTTATAAATAAAAAATAATAATTATAAATAAATAAAATGATAGTAATAATTTTAAGGAACAAAAAAAATAATTATGAATAAATAACATAATATGTAATATTTATAAATAAATATTTTAAAAAAATATAAATAATGAATATTATATGATTATTACCTATAGTAATAATTGTATTTTTATATTACATTATTAATAAAATAATTACATAATATATATTTCAATTAATAATGAATATCAATTATAAAGTACTGAAAACTTACAATATTCTATAAACTGCAAGTTCCTTCAACGAATTTCATCGAACAAGGAACGTTTTATGAAAAAGCATTTAAACGTAAAATAAAGCAAAAATAAACGATTTATGGCGATAATTAAAACACTCATTCTTAAAAAAATATATATCTTAGTACTAACCCATATTAGAAATATCCATATCCGAAAGTAGCACAAAATAAAACAGAATACGGAAACAGTAGAACAATTACGGTGAAAATGGTTAAATTTTTAAAGAAATCGTCTGAAATTAATAGGGTTACCGCGGGAAAAAACCAATAAAAGTTATTTCTAATATACGTTATCCCCATGACAACCACATCGCCAGACGATAAAAATATCAAGGTAACCATACTGTAATTTTATCACCCATCTTGGCGAATATAAACAAAAAGGCGCTATTACCCCGGATATCAAACTGGCACCTATTAAATAAATATAATCTACATAAGTAATTTACATATAAATATTTTTAAATAAATAGATTAATTAACATTTAAATCATTTCTTTTCACATATAAAAATAAAGAATGCTTAATTATAAAAACATTACCCTTTTCAGAAAATGGATAAAATAAATCCCCCGATGTATGGGCCCCGAAAGTCGCCCATCCGGTATAGTGGTTAGCAACACTGACTGCTCTGTCGTAGGGCCTGGGGTTCCAAACCCGGAGAAGACATGGATGTTTGTAAATGTATAATGGCTTTGCGGCACGGGGGCGCTCTAAAGAGCCGTCGAGCCTCAAGTCATCTGGTGGAAGGGGAAGAGAAATGGGGGCCCCTGACCAAGGCTATCTTCATTCTGAAGGCTGCAACAGAGAACCCCACCCCCCAAAAAAAACAAGTCACATGATCAAAGAAGGGATGATTTTCCCTTTGACCATCACTTCACTAGTCTTCCATTAAAGCGTGTGATATAGTGGTTTACCTTACCACGTGTTTTTATATATGAAATGTAGTGAACATAACATCAGTGATACCATTGGATATAAAGAAAGGTAGGATATTTATATTATTGTATAACTTTTTTCTTGAGTCATTATTGAATTTATTTTTAGTTTTGAAGATAACTGAGTATAATAAACTGATGCATTTATGCCAACATCACTAATTGTTTGTAAATTAAGATACGTTATTCTTTATGAGAAATTAGTGTTTAAAAATTTATATGTATTTTTTTAATCGATCAAATCCTTATCTTAAAAGTATTAAAAGTTTTATTATTAATATATATATATATATATATAAAACTCCACACATTTTATAGTAATGCCTCGTTATTGTTATGTTCCCAACTGTTCATCAAATAAAATACACATCCTTACATTTTCCCGGTTGTCCATCCTATTTGAATGAGATAACATTTTGATTAACATATTTCAGTGAATTACTAAATATTCTTAATACGGTTAATGATTTTGAAGAAATCTGCTTTATTAATTCTGTTCATCATGTTATACGGCTATTCAATCGTAAGAAAAGTATGTTTAAATTTGTAATACATGAAAAATTTTGCAAGCTGAAAAATAATTGCGCGTTAAAAGCGTGCTATCTTTGCACTCGGATAAATATGGCACTATTTCACCGGAAAATTTAATTTCAAATTATTCAGGAGAGATATTTAATGTTAAAGTATAGATATTAAAGATTTCAACGAAGTATTAAATAACTCGAATAAATTAGAGGATATCTCAATAGAAGAGAATAAAATTTTAATGTACATTACGGGTTATGCGTGCATAATACAAAATTCGGATGCTCCGATTGCAAATGTATATTTCTTTCAAATAAAGAGATCAATTTCGATTCAGAAAATGCAGGACAAAATGGATAGAAGAGATTTAAAAATGCCCACAAATATTGCTATGAAAACCATTTCAACGCAACATTTCATTTTTAATTTGTTACTATCGAAAACATTCGAATCAAGATTTCTTAAAGTTAATTGCCAATTATCTATTTACAAGCACAACAGAAGCATATTTGGAATTATATGAGTTGTGGAATGTCTCGCATTCGTTTCATCCATCTTGTGTAAAGTGTAACACACCTGCATTTTCATATTTTTAAAAATATATTTATTACATTCGGGAATATATGCTTAAATAATTATTCAAAAAAGCGCAATGAAGAAATTTTAACAGTGAAGGATAATCGAAAAATAAAGAAATTTAAGGCCAATTAGATTGTAGACGATTTAGTCACAAATAATATATATGATAAGCAAAATGATTATTTAGAATTCATCCTTTTTAAGAAGAAAACTATTTTAGATCGTTAAAAACTTTTTTATTCTTGTTCTTACATCGCGCTACAAAATATGTCAACAACTTTTTGTTGCCAGATCATGAAAACTAAATTTATAAAAACAAAGATATTATATAAGTAGAGATGCAACATTATTCCTTCCCCAGTAACATAGTTACGATACAATATGCAATACATATACAAATAAAAGTAAAAATACAACAAACGAGAGTCATAAAATAATATGCAACTAATCTCTATAACGCGCTGGAAACGTTACATGTCTACCAGAGCGTGTAGTTGTTCTTTGGACATCTTTTTTCAGAATCTGGTGGCTGTTTTTCAATTTTTCTTTGCACAAACAGTTTTTTGTTGGGCAGAGTTGGTACATATTCTAATTGTTTGAAATGATCAGGATTATCACCATCAGTTGACAACAAATATGCAGGTTTTAATCTGTCTACAGATATATTGATGTCCTTGCCTTTAATTTTCACAGTAAAATATTTATCGTATCTTTTTGCCACTGGGAACGGTCCATCGTACGGAAATTCGAGTGCTTTTTTCACTCTGTCAACACGTATGAACACATGTGTACTGTTATGCAAGTCTTTATGGACAAAGTGTTTTTGAGAAGGTTGTCGGCGAGTTTTCAGTGGTTGTAACTGATCCATTTGTTTCTGTAATTCTTCCGCAAACTTATCTGTATCCAAGACATTCTTCGGTTTCTCGAAAAATTTTCATGGTAATCGGATAGTTTGTCCGTAAACCATTTGTGCAATGGTGTAATTTGTGTCACTACGTAGAGCCGATCGTAATCCTAACAATACCGTTGGTAAGGTCTGTGTCCATTTAACTGAGTTATGCTCTCTGATGGCTGCTTTTAAGGATTCTTTCAATTTTTCCATTACATTCTGGATGATAGGATGTTGTTGTGCATACTTTAAATCCACAAATAACACCTATGTTTTTAAAGAGCTCAGATCTAAATTGAATACCTTTATCAGTTATCACACGGTATGGCAATCCAAAGCGTGAAATCCAGTGGTTATAAAATTCTCGAGCAACTGTTTCTGCCGTGATATTTGATAAAGGAATAACCTCTCTATCCAACATGTGAAGCGGTCAATGCAAGTAAGGCAATTTATTTTTCCTTCTGATACAGTAAATGGACCTATGATGTCAACATGAATGACACTGAATCTATCATCTACTTCTTGGAAGGTACCAATTTGTGAATGTGTATGTCTATTAATTTTGTTCTTTTGACACTGGATACAAGACTTTGCCCATTGATTGACATCTTTTCGAATGTTTAGCCAAATAAATCTAGAAGCTATTTGTTTAACAGTAGATTTCACACCAGGGTGAGCCAAGTTGTGAATTTTTTTAAACATGTGCATTCGAAGACGCTGAGGTATAAATGGACGAATGTTTGCAGTTGAAATATCACACCAAAGTAATTAACCTGAGTCAAGGGAATATTGTTTAAAATTTAAGGATGGATTCAAGCGCAGTTTATTAAGTTCTTCATTATCAACTTGTGCATCAGCAATTTTGTCATAATCTATTTCAGAGATAGATTCAATCCTGGATAATGAATCTGCAACTATATTTTCTTCTCCACTAATGTGACAAATATTTGTTGAAAATTGTGATATATACTGTAAATGACGTAACTGTCTAGGTTAAGCTTTTTCGTTTTTTTTTATAAAAGGCATATGTAATTGGCTTGTGATCAGTATAAATAACAAAATTTCGTCCTCCAAGAAGGTGTTTAAACTGTTTTACGGAAAGATACATTCCTAATAATTCCCTATCATAGGTACTGTAATTTTTCTGTGCTTCAGTTAATTTTTTAGAAAAAAAAATGAAATCGGTTCAACTTCCTGCTTCAAACTGCTGTAATACCGACCCGATCACAAAATTGTAAGCATCAGTAAATAAAGCCAATTGTAAATTAGGGTCAGGAAAGCTTAATAAAGTAGCATGTGCAAGATCTTGTTTACATTTTTCAAAATTTTCTTTAGCTTCCTCTGTCCAAACAATTTTTGTTTTGTCATTCTTTTTTGAACCTTTTAAGTACTTGTGAAGAATAGCTTGATGCTTAGTAGCATTTTTTAAATATCTTCTATAAAAATTAAGAAGTCCAAGGAAGGTTCTTAAATCCCGAATTGTTTCGGGTAATTTGTATGATAAAATTGCATCTACTTTCTCTGGAAGTGGCTTAGATCCTTCGGGTGTTATCAAGTATCCTAGAAATTCTAGATGAGTTACTCCCAAAGTTGATTTTGATATTCACTCGAAGACTATATTTTTATAAGCTATCAAACACAAGTTTCAAATGAGTTTTATGTTCTTCATTTTCAGAGGCTACTAGAATGTCATCCAGGTATGGAAAAACAAATTCTAGTCCAAATAATATTTCATTGATAAAGCGCTGAAAAGTAGAGGGTGCATTTCTTAACCCAAAGCTCATAACATTAAACTCAAATAAGCCAAATGATGTTATTATGGCTGTTTTTTCCTTATCTTCCTCAGCAATTGGAATTTGAAAATATGCTTTGAATAGGTCAATCGTAGAAAATATTCTTTTACCTTTTAAAATATGATGAAAATCTTCAATACGTGGAATTGGGTAATGGTCAGGAATGGTTTGGGCATTTAAACGTCTATAATCACCGCATGGTCTAACACTTCCATATTTTTTATTCACAAGATGTAGTGGGCTTGCACATTGAGATTTAGAAGGTCGAACGATATCATTATCTAACATAAATTTAAATTCTTGCTTGGCTATTTCTAATTTTTTAGAATCCAATTGACGAGCTTTTGATAAGTAGGAATATAGTGTTTAACATCATGTTTCGTATTAGTAACTAACAAATTTGGTTTCATTAAATCTGAATATTGTAATAATATATTAGAAAATTTTGATGTTTTATCTATTATGTTAATTTTATTTTCTGGCAAAATAGAAGAAATTTCACCTTTAACATGAAGGTTAGTTATTCCATCTATTAACTGTTTATTTCGGATGTCAATTAACAAGTTAAACTTAGTTAAAAAAATCAGCACCAATATTATTCCTTTATCTACTTTAGCAATGATGAAAGGAAACTGGAACTCACGACGCAGCCCTAGATTTAGAGTTAAAATTTTATGACCAAAAGTTGGTATTTCTGAGCCGTTTGCTGCATAAAGCTTAAAAGAATCACAAATTTTATTTTTACATGAGGCAGGAATTATTAATAAATCAGCATCACTATCAACAAGAAAGCGTAAACCGGTGTTTTTGTTAGTTACAAATAAACGGTAATTACGGCAATCTTTATATTCTGTAACAGGAGAACTTGCCGCCAAATCTACTGCTTTTCTAAGTTTTCCGATGCCTTATTCCAGGAACATGAACTTTTACATTTATCAGGATAACACTTATTACCAAACATGAAGTGGAAATAACAGTATTTTCCATTTGGGTTGAAACGCTTACGAGATCGACTTCGACTTTTATTTCGAGTTTGATTGGAATTTTTAAATTCGCTTCTTGATTTTCTCCTGTTGATAGATAATTCTGAAATATAGATTATAGATAATATAGATAATTCTGAAAAATTCATATCAGAATTATCTGCAGTAGCAGAACATAAATTTCTGGCGATGAATTTATTTCAAAAATTTTATCTGCCATAACTGACAAATTTTCTAAATTTTCCGAACTAATAGCTAAAATATTTTTGATGGAGTCAGGTAATTTATCTAGCCATAATGTTCTTAAACCTTTTAAAAGATATTAACTCCAGCCAACGATTTCATTTTTCTCAAAAGTTGACTGGGTTTCATGTCACCTAATGAGATTCCAGTAAGCAATTTTTTAACGCATTTTTCTTCACTTTCTTTGAAAGTACTTAAAAGTCTATTTTTAGCACAAGAATATTTATTTTTTTCATCACTGAATGTGATATCCCATATATTTTCTATGAATTTTGTATCTAACTGAGCAACAAGGTAATTAAACTTAGTTTCTTCTTGTTTAATATTAGCAATGAAAAATTGAGCTTCAACTTGGAAAAACCATATTTCTGGTATTTCTTCCCCAAAAAGAGGAATTTTAACGCTTACCTTATTAGCTTCGAGTGTTTCCTGATTCGAATTTGCCACAGCCATTTCATTATTCTCATCCATCATTTGAATATGTACGGGTCACCAGTTTGTAGACGATTTAGTCACAAATAATATATATGATAAGCAAAATGATTATTTAGAATTATTTCACATTCTTTTTAAGAAGAAAACTACACTCACTTCCAAAAGTTAAGCACAAAGATGTAAAATGCGAAAAAATCAGCAAATACTGCTTTGATAGACACAAAATTTGGCAGTAAAGTAGCATATATATTTATACATATAACAAAATCAATAATTATATACAGAAATGAAAACAATATTAAATTTTTGTAAGTTATCAGATAATGTCATACTGGAGAGTTAAACAGAATTATGTATAAAGTGAAAATAAACAGCATAAAATGAAAAAAGGACATTAATAGGGTATGTGATCCCTCCTCATCTGTATGCAAAGTTTACACCTTCTGACCATGCTTTCAATTAGGTGGTCAACCATCGCAGAATAAAGCAATCGCCATTCTTCTTGTAGAGCAGTTTCCAGCTCAATAAGAGTAGCTGGAGGTGGGAAACGTGAAGATACATCACGGCCGAGAGCATCCCAAAATATTCAACGGGATTAAGGTCGGGCAAATATGCTGGACACGCCCATTCGCGCAATCCCTTCACTCTCCAGGTAGTCATCGACGATGTCAGCTCTATGGGGATGTGCGTTATAGTCCATTAAAACAAAAGTAGGGCCAACTGAAGCAGCGTAGAATTTCACAATGGATTCTAGGACTTCATCTCGATACCAGACAGCCGTCACAGAACCCCGTTTAAAGATGTGCAGGTCGGTGCGGTATCCTAATGAAATCCCTGCCCACACCATAATGCTTCCGCCTCTTAATGCGTGATGTTCGGTGATGTTTTGGGACTGATTGCGTTTTCCTTGTTTACGCCATATCCTTATACGCTTGTCACCTGGCTTCAGGGCAAATCTTGACTCATCAGTAAACATGATATTTCCCCAGTCAGACACAGTCCAATTGCCATGTTCCCGGCACCACTTTAATCGTGCCCCTCTTGATTGGACGGATAGAGGAACACAAACTCGAGGTACCCGGGCATACAGTCCATTCATATGTAATCTTAGGCCTAGAGTAGCTGCAGATATGGCCTTACCAATGGACGCTGTAACCGTAGATGTCACACGTGTGGAGGTCACTCTGCGATTCCGCTTCATTAACAATATATCGATCTTCCGAGGGGTTGTAACCCTTAGGCGACCACTTACGGGCCTTCGGACAACTGTCTGTGTGGTTTGGATTTGTTTCCATAAACGTGAAATTACAGAATATGAATGTCGAAGAAAAGAGCAACATCTGTGATCGACTGTCCTGCTTCAATGCACCCCACAGCACGCCAGCGCTCAGAATCTTCCATTCATTTTCTGGAAGTCATAGAAACACGTATGTCTTGAAAACAAATTGTACGAAAGTTTTAAACACCTTCTATCAGCACTTACAATCAACTTCTGTAACCCTTCATAAAGCTGGCTTCTTATAAAGCTGCCCTTTTTGCATATTTCTTGATATGAAAGCACGATTGGCTGTTACCCAACATATTTGCATACTTCCATCTACCTCTGCAGCGAATTGCATTCTCTTCAATTCTGATTGGCTTCCGGAAATTAACATTTTCCTCTCCGTGCTTAACTTTTGGAAGTGAGTGTATTTTAGATCGTTAAACTTTTTATTCTGGTTCTTGCATCGCGCCACAAAATATGTCAACAACTTTTTGTTGCCAGATCATGAAAACTAAATTTATAAAAACAAAGATATTATATGATTAGAAACAAAGATTAGAGATGCAACAAGATCAATATGTTGCTTTTTATATTTCACTGTTTTATTTACTTAAATATTCAATCGTCGATTGGTATATTATTCAATGTACATGTACTTCCTTATACTTCATTTTTTTATTCAAAATATATTTTATGCACATGTTTAAAATAGTTGATATAACTATTACTTAAAGAAAAATTCTATTTATTTACATTATTCGTTTAAATCACTTTCGTGAAGATTTTAGCATTCGAAGGATGTTAAATGTAAAATACTATTTTTTTTAATTTAAAAAATTTTGCTTGATTTTTAAATATTTTTACCTAGGCATAATATTTATTTGTAACGCATAAAAATAATGTAGAAATTGGTTTGAATAATATCAGTACAAATCCAAATGATTCAAAACTTGAAAGTAATCAGTACATTGCCTCGTTAATGATATATTCTATCAAAAGTTGTTTTTGCCAGATTTATAGAGGTAAAGTATTCTTTTCTAATGTATATATTTCCTAACGCATAATCTAGAATCTATTTATGCTGTATAATTACTGTGGTTTATCTAAAACTGTTTGTGTCATTTCTATATTTGTATATATTTTTACATGCATTGCATTCTTTATTTGTATATATTTTTGCATGAATTTTGCATTTGTATATATTTTTGCATACATTTAACCTTTATTATGATTCATTGATTACAGCAAAATGTTGCTAAATTCGCATGTTTTTTTTTTATTAATATGCCTCTAATGTTTTACTTTTCAAATTTTTCTTTGCAAAAAAAGTTGCTTTTTTTTTTTTATCTGATTAAAAATTTTTTTACATTGAGTCAGTTTTCTTAGATGTTTCTTACATTGTTATGAGCCTTTTACGGTGATATTTCCCTTTTTTTTGGAAAATATTAGACATTTTTCTAACGTATTAATACATAATTTTCATCAAAAATTTCTAAATGAGAAATAAAAATAATCAATATAAATTTAAAGTCTACGACTTGAAAAAAAAAAATGTCGTGCTTTTACGCAACCCCCCAAATAACAAAGCATTTCCTCCTTTCGTAACGTCATCAAAACTCTGTCGTGGCCTGGTCCTTCAAGATGGGCTTGGTAAAGTATGGGACGACCAAGGCTTAGGGAAAAGAGTGTTGCTCGTGTGAGAGACTTTCTTGCGTTGTCTAAAGAAATCAGTTCGGCGTACATGTCGTGAATTAGCAATGCCAATGACGACTGTTTGGAAAGTTTAACGCAAATGCTTAGAATTACGTCCTTCTCGTCTTCAGTTGCTACAAGCTCTAAAACCGACAGGATACGGCTTACTCGCAAAATTCGCAAACGACATGTTGATGAAAATTTTATGGATTATGTCGTATTCAGAGATGAATCAACGTTTTACCTCAGTGGACATGTGAACACTCCTAATGCGCGCATCTGGAGCTTGGAAATTCCTCACGACGTGCTGGAATTGCAACGAGACTTGGACGTCTCTCGCGTCCTTCTTCTAACATAACTCCCAAATTCTTTTACGGGCCCCGATTAAAAAGGGAAAAAACCTTTCAACCCAAAAAAGAAGACAAACGGATCGAATATGTAAATGAGATATACTTTAAAAGGATAAAGCTTTTTTGAAAAAAGCACAAGTTTAGAATAACTTTTGCGAATTTCAAAGAGTTAATTCTAAAAATTGGGAAAAAATTTTAGTTCATTAAAAAATAAAGGAAGTCTAATTTTCCTTCGCATCCTAAAAATTACTTTGGTAACTCAATCGCTTGGGGGAAGAAAGGTGATTACAAAAGGAAAATTTTGTGTAGAAGGTTGTTAATCATTTTAATTTAATTAAATTTAATAAACCGGGTTTCTAAAAGTTTAACCCAAAGGTTTAATTGTTTTCTTTTCATTTAAAGTTTAAAAGAAAAGTAATTGAAGATTTTAATAAAATTTTTAGTTTATGTCTTTTCAAGATAACCCAACACCTCGGGGCTTAACGCCCGGGATCTAATTGGAAATTCCTCACAGGTGGTTGCCAAACTCACCTAAATTGAATGTTTTTTGTGCCACATCTCGGACGAAAGTGTATGGGCTTTTCGTTTTCGGAGAACCAACTGTAACTGGTTCTGCCTATCTTGATGCTCTGCAACTATGGCTATTTCTTCAATTGGAAGAATGTGAACCAGATAACTTCATTTGGCAGCAAGATGGTACACGGCCTCACTGGCATCTCTCAGTACGGGATTGGTTGGACATAACTGTACCCAACCAATGGATTGGCCGCAAAGGGCGACCCGATAAAGCTTTGTTTCGCATGTCCTCCACATTCACCCGACTGACGCCATGGACTTTATTTGTGGGGGTTCATTAAAGATTGTGTGTACGTTCCTCCGCTACCAGCTGACCTTCCAGACTTAAGACACAGGATTGAAGCAGCTGTTGCAAGAATTACCTCAAACATACTGATCAAAGTTTGGGATGAACACGCCTATAGACTTGATGTGTACTGTGTGACGAATGAAGCTCACGTTAAACATTTGTAAGCTTGTAGGTAAAACTGCTTCAGTTACTCTTTTATCAATGTGTGAATTATACTTGTAAGTTATATATAATAAATACTATAAAGCTTAAAATTCCGATATTCATTTAGAAACACCCGGTATTATAAATAATGAAATAGATAACAAAATATGCAATCAAAGTAAGTGGTAAATTACTGAATTACAGAGCAGACGATAAATTATTAAAAATAATACTAAATAATTAAGACAGACAATATTTTGGTCATTTATAGAAATCAAAGCAAAAGACAAGTTATTAAATATTTCGAATATATTATAGAAAAACATGTGGTGGTGGTGGTATCTATATAAGCCAGTAATAGTCTCCATGCTACGATGATCATTTTGGCATGGTGGCTAAAGTACTCGGTTTCGGTTCAGAAGGAACTGAGTTCTAATCTTCTTTCAGACACAATCGGACCCGAGTTAACGAATTCATTAGAATCGAGCATTTTATTCGTTAATTTGGGGTTATTCGTAATATCAGGGCTGAAAAATATACAAATTTTTTGCATTTATCTTTTGAAAATTCTATTAAGCAATTACACACAAAAAATATTCATTGTTAAAAGTTATACACTTATTATTCAGCTGCTAAAAATGCCATTTGCGAATTATTAGGCACCAGTTAATTGGAAATTTTTAAATACTGACTAACAGATGTTTGATAATCTTTTTGATTCCTCACTCGAAAGAATTCTTTTTTGATTTTATGAAAAGAAGAAAATATTGCTTGCATGTTTCACAGTTTCCAAACAATGTTAAGCATCTGAAAATGTAACAGTTTTGTCAATTTCCTGCATCAGAATCGCTTTTCATTGATTCAGACAAATCAACAATTTTCTCAACTTCAGTTGCACATTCTTTTCTGCAAAACCGTTCCTATAATCTTACTTCTTTCAAGAAAAAAGCATTTGGTAAAAACTCCCCCTGCATTGTGGAGGGAATGAGACAAAAAGGAATTTCCTGTCCCATTCAAAACTTACGCGCTAGGTTATAACTCATTTGCACCTCTAAAATCCAATGGTCTGCAACCTTTTCCGTCGAAATTTGCTGCTAACAGGAAAAGTTTTTTTTGGACAAAAAGGATGTCATTGTTACGTCTGTGCACAGCTACAAAATCTATTTTCTAAAAAAAAAGTCTCACAGTTCACATCACACATTCCCCTAAATATTGCGGGGTCATTTCATCTGACACGTTCCCGTCAACCGATGGCCGAGAAACCCAACAGCTGGATTCCACACGTGCGAGCCAGAACCCCTAGTGCTTTTCGAGGTGTCAGAAATGAACCTCCCCACCCTAACACAGTCCGCAAAAACACCAAATAGAACGGTTGTGTTGCCTCCTTCCTACCAAAGAACACATTCTGTGAACAAATGAAATAATCAATAATATGAATAACTTCTATTTGAATGTTTTTCCCGTAATTAATAGATGTGCCGTAAATAAATCAATTACTGTAAAATCCGGCGGATAACGCGCACCTATACTTTCGAGCTGCATTTTTTAATTTTTAGGTATGTTTTTCGTATAACGCGCGCGCGCGCACCCCCTTTTTTATTAAGAAATCTGAACTGTTATTATACACGGCTCTCATGTTTTGAAATCATTTATTCGAAGTATTATCCTAGATTTGAAAAAAACTAAAACTACAAGGGTGTGGCTACCACCATTTCAATGATACGGGGCCCCCAAGCTACAGGGGTCCCAACATGTGTAACTACAGTCCCACTAACAGGACTCCTATATCTAAAAAAGGGCTCCGAAGGAATTTTGATACAGGGCCCCCTCAGAGCTAGCTACTCCAGAGCTCTTTTAGTTCATAAGACATGTAATTTCTTTTAAGCAAACACCAGGGCCGGCTCTAGCAGTTTTGCCGACCCGGACAAAAATGGAAAATGCCGCCCCTCTCTCCAAAGCAAAAAAAAAATTATAATTAAAAAAAGATCAATTGTTCACATTGATACACATTTATAAAACTTGATTAATTCTTGCGAACAAGAAGGCAGATTAATAATAATAATATTATATACATATATATTATTTTAAGTCTTAAAAATACAAAATAATTTAGATTGAATGCAATAATTACCTGTTATTATTTCAAACAAGTTGCGACATGGCCATCGTTCGATAGCCATGTCGTGGGGTTTCCACGTAAGTTAGAGGTGTGGGATTCTCGGAATGATGAGACATTCTATAATTTTTAATATGACTTTTATTAAGAATTTAACTTAAATTACTTAGATATCGAACAAACTTATATTAAGTGAGAATAAACCACTACACGTAGTCTTAACTAACTCGGATCGCGCAATTAGATCACTTATCAATATAAATATATTATATCTGTGCCTAATCACAATCTCAATAATATACTAGCGTTCAGAATATAATCTTCCTACCTTGGTTGAATACTCAACGGTTCAATTACTTTCAGGTAGGCTGTTGGGCTCGCGTGCAATAGTATGCACCTTGTAGTATTGGCTGGATATCCGTGATGCTTTGGTAGGCCGTCAAATTACACTTCTACCTTTTCCAAACAGAGCTTTCTCTAAATTGCCATCATTACTCACTAAACTTTCTATCCTTTTAAAGGTTATCTTATTTGCATCTATGCTTCATTTCACTTCTTGGATTTGGGTTGGAAAAGTTTTGCCATTAATCGTGGCCGTCAAAGAACATAGAGGTTATGTTAGAAGAAGAACGCGAGAGATGTCACAAAGTAAAATGTAATAGGAATCGCCCATTTCAGTAGGCCAGTTTCTTCGAAAAAGAGTCTACTGATGTTGGAAATCACACAAGCGTTTATTTTAACTTATGGTAAAACCACACTCAAGGCTAAAATAAAACATCTCCTTTAGATCTCTCTCTACCAAAATCTCTTATTACCCCTGTCCTCTTTTGGATAGCTGACACCGGACATCGTAAGGGTGAAAGGAATATCCGTTGTGTCCTTGCTCCAGGATGGGGAAAAAGAAAGAAAGATGTGTAAACATATCAAATTTCATAATTTAACATATACTCCCACCGTAAGCCCTACAAGTTTCAACATAAAAGAAAACTGACTTTAAACATACAGGGACTTTATAAAACTGAAATAAGATACGTGAAATGAAATACCAAATTAACACCCAATAATATTTCAGATCAAATATTTGTAACAAGAAAAAAATATTTTTTTTAAATTCGATCCAAATGCCGCCCTTAAAATTTGCCGCCCCTGACAGGGGTTCGGTTTGTCCGGCCCTAGAGCCGCCGCTGCAAACACTATTTCGATATGTGTAGAGGTCTAACTTTTTTAATGCTCATCTCTTTTTTTTTATTATTATTTTTGCTTCTATCACATTTTTATATCTGGTGTATAACGCGCACCCTTAAATTTCGATCTCATTTTTTTAGTTAAAAGTGCGCGTTATACGCCCGATTTTGCGCTATTTAATTTCTTAACTGTCACTTTGACATTAATTTTCCCGATCGTTTCGGTCATTTGAAAAGAAATCCAATTTTTTCTAATCCAAACTAATAAGAAAAAAAAATTTATTTTTATTTCCGGATGTTGGAACAATTTGATAATATTCGAGGTTTATTATTCGTTAAATAGGGGCTTTTTGACTTTATTTTAATTGGAGGAAAATAAAAATTCGTTACTTCGAAGAAATCGCTAAACAGATGCTCGGTAAATCGGGGTCCGACTGCAGATAAGTTCTTGATATTATATGCAGTTATAAATCAAATTATTTAAAGAAAATTTTTAAAAAAATTATTCAATAATGGAGTGATAATGCACAGAAAAATGTGCACATATATAATAAGAGTTTAACTCACAAGATATATCTTGTGAGTTAAATCATTATATATATCATTGATTTGCTTGTTCTCATTTTTTTTAAACTATAGTAAGGAATTATTTTGTATCGCATGTTTTCTTATTGGATGCATTTATTTTATTAAATCAATTTAAAACAAATATACATATCTGTGCTGAGAAGTATAGGGTTACGCAATGGAGCCTCACATACCATGAGGAGGTATTGTGTCAAATCATCTCTTGTTGATAATCGTGTTCAAAGTACGAGAATCTATTGTAATGTTATGTACCTTTCCCTGCGTTAATCTTTGCGAGTTCCAAGTTTTTTAATACTGCTTATTTATGATCTATAACGGCTCTCTCGATTAAAAAAAAAACTTTTTTACCTTTTTTTTTATTTCGAACAATTTTTACGTTAGACCAGTGCTTCTCAAACTTTCAATACTTGCTACCCAATTTTCAGTCATAATGTTCTTCGCGCTCCCCTCCCCCATCCAAGCAATGTATTGAATTCAGTAATAATGTACTTTGACGTAAATCTAGAATACTACGAATTTAATTACCAACCATACAAATTATCAGATAAGTATTAAATTTTTTATATAATTTTATGTATGACAAGCCCATGGGGTTACACATAATTGTTAAACTTGTTCTTATCTTGGTATTGTTAAATTAATTATCAAATACAATGCGCAGTACTGATACAATTATTAATATATTACAGCAGTGTAATTGCGTGTTTTATATTTTACTATGTCAGAATGTATTTTGTTTTGCTTCCTTTCGGTAACTTAATAATATTTTTAAATAATGTTTTATTTTCGACTTTTCGATATGCTCGCGCCCCCTCATTGGTTTATCACACACCCCACAGTTTGAGAAACGCTGCGTTAGACCAGCGGTTGCCATGCTTTGTGTGTGTGACCTCACGGACCAGTAAATTTATAATTTAAATCCCGCAGACTACTAGAAGGATTTTTTAAGTGTTAAATATATTCATAAAAAAACTGTGATCTAAGAACACATAAAATGTAACTAGTTAATAAAATGAAACTATTAATTGTAACCAAATTATGAAAACTTTATTGATAAACCATAATAAAAAAAAACAAAAAAAAAAACTATAAAAACAAAACAATTAAAAATTGGTTTAAGTATATCAAATTTTTAGCATTATACATTCCTAGTGTGATGGATGTTCCTGCTTACTAGAGTTAAGATTATGAATATTTGGATTCAATGTTGTTACTGCAAGACGGAGAGCTGCATTTATTTCAAGCTGAGATCGGTACCGTATTTTGATGGCTGTGACAGATGAAAAGGCCTTTTCACGTAACTACGTTGTGGAGGAATTGAATCAGAATTTTCATCGCCTGTTCCCTAAGAAAAGGGTATTCACTTTTTATGGGAAGCCAAAACTGAGATCTGATAAGGATGAATGAAATTTAAATTTGAGAGAGTTACGTCGGGCGATAGGTCGATGAGATTTTCTTTTAGATGCATGCTTAAATTATTATCCTGAATTTTCGTCGCAAACGAATCTATTATACACATATTAGTATGTCTGGGATCATCATTCTTTGGGTAATAATCAGCAAATCATTATGTAAGTGATTCCAAGTGTTTTTTAGCTAGGGTTACTACTTGCTGCATCTTAAAACATAATTTAACGCGATGAATAAGTATATTCCACACATTTTTCTGGGGATCAGCGAAATTTTCTCACGGACTACTAGTGGTCCGCAGACCACTACTTTGGCGACCTCTGCGTTAGGCACATTGTTCCTTAAAAAACAAAATTCTTGATATATTTTATAGATGTTACTTTAAAAAAGAATTAAACAAAGATATTTTCTAACTGAGTCTCCACAAAATAATCAATGTTTCAATGCTATAAATTGTGAGGCTTGCGCGTATTTTCGCTTTTTAACCCTACGCCGTTCAGTTTTCGACGATCGGATCTTTCCTAGGGTTGGGTTCTTTTTTGCTTCCTCCAAGCGAATGGAATGAAGAGTTCTCCCCCCTTCCCACCCTCAGGAACATGAGTTAAGTATAGCTGATGTAATTAAACCTTAATCAAAACAAATCATAAATAATAATAGAAAATAAATAATTAGTTTATCAAAATAATTAAAAAGAAATTACTAAAACACTTTTTTAATTATGCATATATATTACCATATTTACTCGAATCCAAGCCACACCCCCAATTCTCTACACGTTTTTGAGAAAAAATAAAAAAATTGAGTAAGAGGTTCATCAATATCTGATACTTAAAAATTTTTCAAAAAAATTAATGAGAAATAAAAAGAAGTGAATAATTAATTATTTTACCAGCATTAAAAACTTTCAAATACATACATGAATCTATAATTACTCTAAACATCAGTATCCTGTTTCGAAAATGATTCGTCATTTCCAATGTCACAGCTGACTTTGGAATTGGTGCAGGCGTTACCATTTTTCTACACGATGTCATCTTCCATGCCATCCAATGCATTTATAATTCAATATTTTTTTTTAACGAATGTAAAAGAGTTATTAAACATTTATAAACAAAAAATTTTTCATTTTGTTACGCCATCGATGCATATTTGTTTCATCGTTGTCAACTTTTCAGTGGCCGCTGCTCTGTTTCCGTTTTTTTTTTTTTTTTTTCTGCATATAAAATTTTGCCTCCCTTTTCATACTTATATCGGGAGAATTCGTTGAAGTAGATGATGATAATGTGCGTACAGCCCCAATTATTTATTTTAAGTTTTTGTTGAAGAAATAATTATGTTTTATGCTGTTTATTTTTATGTCAAGAAATATTTTTAAATGATTCAGAATTTATATATAAAAAAATTGTAAATATCTCTCTCTAAATTATTGACCTCTATTCTCTAACTATGGATGCATTATCGTGGGACTCGAATTGTTTCAAAAATGCCCTACTGTGTGGCACGCTGAATCTTATTGGTCAGTGGCGCACACAAGGGAGGGGCAAGGCCCTTGATTTTTTTTCGGATTGATTATAATTCTAAGTATATAGTACGTAAAATTTAATTAAGTATCTTTTAGTAATGATTAATTTTATTAATTACTACTAATTATTTATTCAATAATTAGTTTTTCAGTGTGTTTTGTTCCCGAAAATCGATAAAATCAAAAGGAGCATAATACAAGAATGGTGAACTTTCGACCCCGGACCCCCCCTTGAAAAATTCCTGTGTGCGCTACTGTTATTGTGGTGGATTGGTTTGGCACGCCACAGCTGAAAGACTGCCGACCCCTGATCTAAATTTTAATAATTAGCATAGTTTACGAGTTTCATATTTGAATATTTATAAAAAAAAAAGGAGATACATTTAATAAGAAAAAGGAACTAATACGCATATTCTCGAATTCATAAACCTTATCTGACGTTCTACACAATCCGAACACTTCTAAAACATTAAAAAAATTTCAAAATTCATTTTAAACGTCGATAGTGGAAAGCAGATAAGCAGAAAGAAAGCACAAACCGCGCGGACGTATTCTCTAAAAATAACCCCTGCATGTTCTCGAATAAATTTCTGCGCATTTGTTTCTCCGTCATTGTTCCCCGGACAAAGCAACCTTTATCGGTACCTCTTCATTTCCATACCGAACGTCGGATCAAAGTGCGTAATTGATTAAAAATGTAAGGAAAGAAACTGTAGACGAGAATGAGCCCTTCTTTTATTCGAACACAAAACACTTGTTTTCTCTTCAGTTCTGCATTCTTCGTTCTGAATGACGAATTCGTATCCTTGGCGGCCCAAAATCGACCTTGGTTAAGTTTAATAACACACACAGTTTAGAAAATAGAAACGTAATGGCATTTCTAAATACACCCAACTCTTTTTTTTACACAGTAGATACGCGTCCCAAAGAAATCCGTGGAAAAAAAAAATCATGGAAAAAAAGATACATGCGACCTATGGTAAATTAGGGGATAGGTTCCCCAATTTTAAAAAAATCGTGCAAGATGAAAAATCTCCAAAAAAAAAAAAAGTTACTTATTTATAAAACAAAAATAATTCATTTATATTATATAAAATAAATAAATAACAAAATATTAGTGTACCGTGAAAATTTGGAAAATACAACACACCGTGAAGTACAACACATATTACTTCAAATTGAAATTAGGAATAAGATTACTAACTAACAAGCACGTTTATTACGAACTGGACCAAAAATGCTTTCAGCAGATGTGTCAGATATGTCCAGCACACAACTATATATCGCCTTTGATTCAAATGAAAAATTTCTTCCGTTATTAAAGGTCTCTGTTGGTTTTTGGTTGTTACCCAAAATCTGTTGATTCACGCTCAATGTCAGGATCATAAGTAAGAAAATGTTCTCTCTCCCTGTAGCAAGTCTCAAGCTCTTGCGAATTAAGATATCCGACTACGTTCGGAACCGTGATTTTGCAAAAGCGTATAAATGGATAATATTTATGATATTTAGTGTCACTTAGATTAGAAAAGGGATATAAAATTGTTGTAAGAATAATATTACAATAAAAAATTATTTAAGTACAATATTTTGACAAAAAATGAACATAGAATGACCTATTTTCAAAATATTCTCCTTTTGTGAAAAATGCTTCTATTATAATATTTTGCCTG
>BMAV01011191.1:297426-369922 GCA_019973955.1 Trichonephila inaurata madagascariensis
TTCTGTAAATTTGACAACAGAATTTACAACAGCTGAAAATTGTCTTTGAGTAGCAAAAGAGTAACAACGAACCGTGAATTGATTATTCATTTTTCAAACTATACTGGATCTAGAAGCATTGGCAACTATATGCACCCGCTCAGTAGCGCACACAGGAATTTTTCAAGGTGGTGGGGGGAAGGGGGGGTCCGGGGTCGAAAGTTCACCATTCTTGTATCATGCTCCTTTTGATTTTGTTGATTTTTGGGAACAAAACACAGTAAAAAACTAATTATTAAATAAATAATTAACATTAATTAATAAAATTAATCATTAATAACAAATACTTAATTAAATTTTACGTACTATATACTTAGAATTATAATCAATCCGAAAAAATTTCAAGGGCTTTGGGGGGTCCGGACCCCCAGGACCCCTCCCTTGTGTGCGCCACTGCACCCGCTACATTCAATCTATTTTGTTCTAACAAAAATTTGGTTCATTGCCAAGAGAAAAGAGCGCCATAATATAAGTAAACTACAATTTACGGACATAACAATAGCTTTTAATGCAAGGATGCAGTTTACCATTAACTAGCTGGTGCTACTGCCTTCCAAGTGCTATTGTAAATCAGCAAGTAATATAACAGAACATTTTTGAAAATTGTTTTTGCGTACTACACTAGAGTTCTACACTTCAGCCAGCGATAATTTAAAAAGGTTTTGGAAGGCATTAAAAGCAAATATATAGTGAATTAATTTGTATACAAATGTTTTAAGCTTCTATCATTTTTTCAAAATAAGAAATCGGTTTTTGAATTGTATTGATAAAATTAAAATTTTTAGGGTCTGAGGGGAAAAATATACATAATGTTTGGAATAATTATATGACTTAGTATTTTCAACGGATGCTAATTTAAATATATTGAATTTAATATTTCAAAGCAAAGATAAAATTACTTCTCATTGAAATACAGTTTGTTTTACTCAATGTAAATCAACATATTTGAAATTCTAAGGATTGATGTAATTTATCTGATAATATATATAAATTATTGCTAATACATTTTATTGAGTCTCAAATAAACTGTAATGAAGACATTCTCTGCTTTAGATTTGTTTTGATTACTCATTTGATTCATACAATAGTTTGAGTAATTTTACGATATTATAGGTAAGAGCCTATTTTTGTACTTTATAATGGATTTTGTGTGATGTGACTAATCTCTTATAGTTAAATTTCACTCACTACATAAAACAAATCTTGCAACGATTCTTAGCTAGCAATGATGATTACGTACTGGCAACCATACTGATTTTCTAGTGTTCTTTTTTAAACACTCTATTTCTAGTTTTGCTCTTCCAAAACACACTAGACAAAAAGTATGGAGTACTCTTTTTTTTACCCATCAATGTATTATATAACTGTTGCTTTAATTTTGTCAGTCATGCCATCAATAAGATTTAGAATCATATCCACATCAACATTATTCCATAATTAATACCTCCATCAGCGAAGCCAAACTCGATGGGTCTTCACAAGGGCGACGGTATTATGATGTGGGCGATGTTTTCATGAGACCCATCATCCCCTAAGAACAATCCTTGTCGGTTGTGTGCTATGTGAACACCATTACATACCAAATGGATTCCTTCACGGCCACAGCGTTCCCGGAAAGAGATGGCCTTTACTAACAAGATAATACACCATATTATAAAGGCCGAATTGTCAGCGAATTTTTCAAGTCATGTATTAAAACCCTCGATATGAATCCAATGGAGCATTTGCGGTTCCACCGAATTTTGCGCTGCCACGCAAATATTTCACTATTTATGAGAATTTTAGAGCCAGCTGGTAAGTGTCCGATACCTCACACTATTTAGTACAGAGGTGGGCAACTGTTTTGGCTCGAGGGACACGCCTTTTTTTAAATGATTGCATGAAATAGCTTTCTTTACATCTCAGAAAAAGTATACATTGTACCAAAAAATCAATAAATATAAGTTAAATAGAGTGGCAGCTTAATTTAAATTATTTATTGTGCTAATTCCATATATAAAGCCGCAAGTGTATTTAATTTTAGAATCAGTTTGATGAGCTAAATGTGCATGCACTTTTCTACAATTTTTTTGGATTCAGATTGCTGGTTAAAATTCTTATCACAGACTACAAGTTTATGTCAGCCAACTTGCCTCTATACTTACTTTTGTTGATTTTCACGGAAGAAAAGCTTTGCTCATAAGTATATGAAACATTTTCTGTTTATTTGGTTTTCTCTGACTGTCTTGTCGGACCTCTAGTTGCCCACCAGTGACCTACTGGAATCAATGACTCGCCGGGTGCTCTGGCGGTTTTGAGGGCGAAAGGTGGTTCCTTTTTCTATTAAAAGGTGGTAATGTGATGTGTTTTTCAGTGTATATGAAGCATTTCTTGGCGAATTTGTTACCAATTAGTAGTTACTAAGAGTCTCTATTTGTCATAATTGATTTTTGCCCACAATTCTTCCATGGAAATTGATCGCACGATAACTTTCTCCATTGAGTATGGACACTAGCGACTGCGGAGGAGAATGCTCCAATAAATCCTGTTATCTTTTAAAACTGCTTCTTCTCTAGGCAAAAAATAATACTACCATTATGCTATCTTATTATATTGCGTTACGACCGATTAACTCATAATGCAAATGATATACGAGGTAGGATTCATAAGTTCCCGGACTGAGCCTGTAACGTGAAAGTTTTTTGCAGAAGAGCGATTACGATAACATTTTTGTCACTGCATTCTTCCCCTTTTCTAACTAACAATTCTTCTCAATCAGATGAAAATATAACAAATGTAAAATGTCCACCATTGAAGTTGCTTCAACCACTTTCATCCATCCCCAATCCAAATATATCAATAACCACCCCTGCTGTTTCCACATCATCTTCAGCCCAGGCAGAACTCTTGCCCTCCACCTCTTCAACAGAAGCTACTGTCTCTGAAACCTCCACCACCTACTCCTGTAACTAGTGACGCACTTTCCACTACAAATACATCTTTAGAAACTGAAACCCGCCCTCTTACAACTTCTCATAAATTTGCTACACTTTAAACTGAAATTCAACCATTAGTTCCCTTACCAGAGAGTCTGTCCCTACTACATCCAATAGTGAACATTCGAATGCATCTGAAATCCCAAAAAGTGTAAAACGAAATTCAAGAAATAGAAGAAAGCGCCCAAAGGTACAGGAACCAGAAATTGAAATAAAAATGACTCCACATAGACCTAGAAAATCAACACCTACAGAATATGCAACAAATGAGGAAGACATGATAACGTATCACGTGGAGAAGGACGAGCTTGAACCAAAGCCTACAGATAAATTCGTCATGGAGAAATATTGGCGAAACAATCCTGACAAATATTTACGCACTATTACTCCCAACGCGATTCAGGAAATAATAGGAACTAATTTTTTTTAAAAAAAAAAAAACTTTTGACTGTTTATATTTTTTTTAAATTCATTTTTTTCTTTTGTTTTTTTTTTTTTTTTTTTAATTTTTTTTTGACTCACTTGGTGGGAATATCCCCCACCAAATTATGGTAACTTTTATCATTTGAAAAATGATTTTTATATATGATTTGATATTTTAACTTTTATTGAAACTATATTTTCAGTATATTTTTACATATTTCATGAAATGGTTCTATATTTTAACATATGTTTGGCGCAGTATTGCCAGATTTGGCTCTTGCGCCAGGAATCCCCACATTCACTCACTCAATCCCCTTTTCTAAAAAAATTTGAACCAAATCACGTGGTCGGTAGCTTGCCACGACGTGTCGTATTTCATAGGTGGATGCATTTAGTAGCCGGCGATTGGAGCACACAAAGAATAATAACAAATTTTGTGTTGGCTTGGAAAAGAGTGCTACGGAGACTTACGAAATGTTGAAGCATTTTTAAGTCAGTGATACTTTATCGCGAACGCAAGATTTTGAATGGCATCGACGTTTCAGAGATAGGGAAATTGTTAAAGACGACGAACACTCTGAACGTCCGCCGCAGACTTCCCACCCCGCTGAAATCATTGAAAGGTTTTCTGCGACGGTACATTAGAACATGCTTCAAACAACGACGGGTTGAAAATGAAAATAACTGTTTTGCCACATACTTTTTACTCCCCTGAACCTTCAGAATATTTCTTGAACTAGCACATCACTAGCAAGGTCATCAATTTCAATCTGCAGATGAAGTCAAAGCGCATCACAGGCTGAATTAAAGGACATGACTAAAAATGGATTCTAGAAACATTTCGATGAACAATCGATGGCAAAGTGTGCTGTTGCTCAAGGGTCTTATTTCGAAGGAGGATGTGTTTCAGCAACTTAACTGGTAATACTTTTTAAAGTTATAGACTCAGTCCGGGAACTTTTGAATCCTACTACGTATATGATATTTTATAAAAAAAACATAGAAATTCATAATGAGCAAAAAAGGTTTTACTGCAACCGACTTTAACATTATGTAGATAATTCGCGATTTTAAACTAAGGAAATTTTCTCTAGAGCATTCCATATTTTTTGATATAGTATGCTTACGTTTATATGCTTATATATATAAACATAAAACGTTCAACACATAAAACGTAGGTGGACAATTCACAGTTGTATTTCACAGATATTTGATAAGAATACGAAAACAGACACAATAACAAAAGCAACAAGCAGCAGCGATATCCCACATGACAAACACAAAGAGATCGATCACAAAAGAGTTTTGCTTTATATACCGGCAGTAACAATCGCGTGACTATTTTGTAATAAGAGCTATGATTTGGTAAAAAAGGGCGGGACAGGGATTTCGGATACTAGTTGATTACGATTAAGATTAAAGCGTTAGTTTTGAACCAAAGAATTAAATCTTGTTTAAAATTATTAAAAAGAGATAAAATACATATAATTATTTCTATTCATCTTTTTATTTGTATTGTTAAAATTACTCTTGATAAATTTCTATAGTTCAAATATGTAAATCTATTCTAATTCTCCTTATAGAGTTTTTCTTCAATTCGTTTTGGTCCTGAACTTTACAAGACATTACGCTATTCATAATTCTATTATTAATTATCCAGTAGTAATAAATTAACTATGATCTTAGTTCTCCCAAAGTTCTATATCATTAAATTAAACTGTTGAAATATTGCAATATCAACCGGACTGGAACTATAAGCATTCCAAATATAAAATCCCACAAGATTCTGTAGAATATTCGAGAACTTTTGAGAATCAAACGGCTTTTAAACTGAGACGAGATCACTTTTGTCAGTCTTAGGCTTCGTTTGCACACTTCACAATCTTTGTTTTTGAAAGTCTTGTACATGCGCTACCTCCCAAAATATGAATATATAAAGTCTAATGTAGAATAGCCTCGTTAGACAGCAGTTTTCTACCCCTCTTTTCAATTTTAACACCCAGGGGCGAACAAAATCACCAGTTAGGTTTATTTTCTCTTTCAAAGTAAACTATAGATTCTCCTCTCACGCCCTGTAGCGGAACAGCTCCAGAGTCAACTTTTGTACTGTTTGTTGATAACCTTATTTTTTCTTCTCCAACACCCAGAGGAGAATAGATTTCCAAGATGGCTATTCTTCACAATCAGTAGAAGGGACACACCTGTTTTGACGGCTGCCCATTCTTACGTTCCCTCTCACATAAGGTCATCATTACACTTGCATGGAAGGGAGTGTCAGCTATTGCATGGAAGAAATGCCTAGTGTATTCTCAGTGTCCAAGTGACAGATCGATTTAAGCCCTCCATATGGTTTACGAGGTGTGGCGACGCAGAGGATCTCAGTCCAGACAAGACTTTTGTCCCTGAAGAACCAATGGTGGTTAGGACCAAGACAGAGGGTGTCGGGTGCAAACTCTAATTCCTGCCAATCAGAAATTATTCGAGGCATGAGAAAGGCCCACCCAGGGGATTTAAAGAGACGGTTCGGAAAGGGACCGGGAACTTCTGTGAGATCAGCGATTGAAAAAAATGGCAAAAGACTGCTAGGCAGCGAGAAGACCAGCGATAGGAGGAGCGATCTGGACTTGAATTTTCTCCTGCGAAAGGCTGCGGGCAGCGAAAAATTGATATCGGTGTTCCGGGAAAAAAGGAAGCTCATCTAGAATTGCGAGTGACTTACTAGAAACTCCTTTTTTTGTGGTTATCCTAACGATATCCAGTTGAAGACCCACGAGACTGGTGTGTGCTGGTACAAGTAGCTGATAGTTAAAGGTGAAAAATATCGTACTGATAGATACCATAATAAAGGTGTCCATTTCTACTAAAGTTTGTAAGTAAAATATTTTACCAAAGCTGTTTGATCCCTCTCGCTACTCAGGAATTAAGTAAACCTGAAAGGTCACGATATGGTGTGATGTGAGAATCTAATTAAGGTTTAATCCACGCCATAAAGGCTGTATAACACGTACACGTTTCAAGCAATTTTCCGTCCAATTTTTACTCAGTTGCTATAGCAACGGCTTTCAAACAACTTTTTGCTAGTGAGCTCAAAAAATTGTTCCAAATAAAAATTGCTTGAAATTTTAGTCAATGAGGTTCTTCGGCGCCCCACGTCATAAACAAAATGGCGGCTTCGGCTTCGTCTAACACATCAGATATGTCGTATAATATTTTAATGGTGTATAATATTTCAACGGCGTATAATATTTTAAACAGGATGGTGCTCAATTTCTGTTTACGCTCATCAGCAAAAGCGTAAGCGAAATAAAATAATTTTGGACGTTCGTTTTCCGAAGCAGAAAAATCGGCGAGTAATTTTTCAATGTGGAGATAGAGCGCGGCTGAAGTCACAGCATGTCGTTTTGTTAACGGCAACCCTTCAGCCTCAGCTGGTTGAAAAATTGTCCTAAACGATTGCTTAAAATATGCACGTGTGATAGGGCCTTAAAAATAATAACAATCCATGATAAAAAAGGTTAAACATATTTTTAATTTACAATTACCATTATAGAATTTTATAAAAATTACTAAAAAAATTACTTAGGTTAAAGCATGAAAATTGAATAAAGGGAAGAGGCGTGCTGATGTCTCGTGCGAGTCAGGCAGAGAAGAAGGAATGAGTGCGTCCAGAGAAAAAGGATCTTTTTAGTGTGCGCGTTCATCTCAGTTCACTTCTCTCTGCTCGCAAGCTGGTTCCAGTTAAGGGAATTTAGGTGGGTGCCGAGGCACGCCACAACGACATTACACAAATAAAGGAATGCCCTATCATGTGTTCTAGAATCATTTCGGGCATCCGTTTACATCAAAAATTGATGTCTAAAATAGGACAATATTGTGCAAGTATACATAACAGCATGATGAATTACTACAATTAAGTTTTAAAAAAGGAAATTAATTAAGTCAAAGAAATTTTTTTAAAACAGCTGTGAAGCCTTCATTTTGATTTAGAGGCTTATTTTTATTCATTCATGAATAACACTCCTAACAGCCTGTATTTATCTGGTTTGAAGGTCTGTTCAGTACAATCAAAGTTTTTTGTAATTTTCAACTGGAGTTCACATTTAAGTTGGCTTCTCATTCTACCCAATCATACCATATTGATACTTATTTGTTTGAAATTATACTGAACTGGCTTCCTATCTGTGTGCAACAAAAACATTACTGCATCAACCGTACTTAATGGCCACCATATATATATTTTTTTAAATTTGATTTTCTTTTTCGGATGTTTAGGGAAGAAAGCATACTAAAAGTGAGTTGATAATAGTATCACTTGTTCCATATATTACAAAAATTATTTTCACAACACAACTGTTGTGTGTAACATCTCTAAATACTGTTTTTTATTTATACACCTACCTAACAGCTATAACCAAAATAAAGTCACTTTTTTCTGAGAAAATATTGCATTTCTCATTCATTAAAGCATACACGCTGTACAAATAATTCCCCCCCCCCCTCTGCAGCCAAGATATGAACGAAATTTTTCATAACACACGTAATAAAGTAACTCTATATTGGGGAACTGTAAAATATGAGAATTAAACTTATCGTTTTTTCACATTACTCATGAATAACAAAATACTACAAGAAAGTGAGGGGGGAGAGTCCCTTAAAAATATTTTTATTCAAAAATTGGTTCAATTCAAATAGATACCTTCATCGTAAAGTAATACTGGGTTTCCTAAAAGTTCTTATACCGATGATTCATGAATGTAATTAAACTATACACTGAAAAAGAATTTTTATGCACAAATGAGGAAAAGAAATTTTAACAATATTAATTTATATATAACTTTTAAATATCTATGAACTCAATTTCTTTTTATATAAAAATACGGTTTTTCTACTTAAAACAAATCCCGAAAATTGTTTCCTTAAAACTGTCCTAATTAGCAGCCCTTGGTTAATTATTAGAATGTTGTAAGACGACTGGTATGCAATGATCGAAGGTGAAACTATATTTAGTGGTTTATTGTTTGTGCCTAACTAAAAAATTATGCAATAATTTTACCTTTTCTCATGCATGAGTAATATCAATACTTTTCCATCAGTGAGCTGGAGGTCAAAAATAAATGTGAGCATGTCAAAAAAAGGCTTCCAAAATCATGACTTGATTTTTATCTTTCGATTTTCATATATATTTCGTATAGTATTATTTATGGTGATCTCATATTAACCCCCAAAGATTTTATGATTTAAGGCAGAGAAAATGGCAGGCTGCAAATGGAAAAATATGTTTCATACCCTCTTAAGGAGAATTGCTAAATACTTTCCAGGGCAAACAATGTGTTTAAATTCACTAAAAATAGCCAATGGCATGTGGGTATCACAAAAGTATCTTGTTTTTTGTGAATAATTTGACTAGCATAAAGAAATGAATAGACTATCAAATTATTTCATGACAGTGGAATTGTTCATAGAGAGAAACTTTAATTTCAAAGGCACTTAACCCATTTTATTCTGCTGTACTATTTACAGGACAGCCAAAAGATATCATGTGAAAATCATTACATTTATGTTGTGAATATTTTGTCAATTGGAACATGTAGGGATATGTATTAGCTTCTTCTAGTGTAAGTTATGTGTTTCTCCCCCTTCCTCTGGACATTTTGCATATTCATCGCATTAGTGGACATGATTTGTATCATCTCTTTACGGTTGTAGAGTTCTTTTTCAGTTTACTTTGGACACTTTGTGAGGCATTTTTTATGTGATAGTACTCCTTTGTTATCATCCTTGTGGTTAATTAGAGCTATATTGCTCTTAGGTAATTTTTAGCACATTATTTTTTAACTATTCCCTAAATAGGACAGTGGGACGATATGCATGCAATTGATGCGTTATTTCTCTTTTTATAACTAAGAATAAACAAATAATAATTTCACTTCTAGTTTTTCACCCCTGCTGAGTTATGTCAGTGCAAAGGTTTCTGAAGTTAGAGGAAGCATTAGAATTATTAAATAGTTTAGACTCAGATGAGATCTACTTTGAAATTGCTGTGTTACCACTAGATGCCAGTGAATTAACTGAGGAAGATGAAGGAGATGAGAATGAAGTAAATTCTCGTGAGCTAACTGAAAATGATGTTCCTGGGACTCTGGTTGTTAGAACTTGAGATAGTTTCCAGCCTGAACAGAGCTTTAGTATTTGGAGAACAAAGAACAGAAAAAGGATAAAAGTCATCAATCATTTGGGATAAAGAATAAATCACTGCAATATACAAAATGGAAACCACAAGCTGAATCAACTACAAATGACTTGCTCAAGCAAATGGACACTGCATTGAAAGTAAAACTTGATCAGAGCATTTTGAGCAGTTTTATTCCAGTGAAGTTTATGATCTCATTGTAAAAGAAACTTTGCAATATGCAAAAGATGTAAAAAACAAATACGATTTCTTGATCACTGCTAACGAAATATGTGTTTTTATATGAATTTTGCTTCTAACTGGTTATCATTCAAATACCTGTGAATGTGATAACAGATAAGATGCTGAAGACCTTTGCATTACCTTGATGAAAAATGACATGTCACAAAATCTTTTGCAAAAGTTTAAATCTTATTTACACTTTGTGGACAATGGAAATGTAAGTCAGCATGACCAGGATCGATCCTTCAAAGTAAAACCTTTGTTTGCCATATTTAGTAATCATTTTATGAAATTTGGAGACGAGTTTTAGGACACAAAGATACAGTTAACGTGAATAAGCGAATTTGATAAATTCTTACAACAAACATGTGGGCAATCTGCATCACCACTACTGGTTGGCTTGACTTTATTCCATTAAAATTTGTGTGAACAAAGTGGTACTGGCCCTTTTTTATATGTTCATTGGATATGGCTATGGTAAACACCTGAATAATTCATAAAACTATCAACAAAGATGAAGTACTGAACTTGAAGGAGTTCTAAAGAGCTGTAACAATAGTTTATATAAAAGAACTGTGATAAAAGAACAAGAGATAGACCTAGGATATCGACTGTACCTTCTAGTGCAAAATAAAACATCTGTAAAGACTGTAATGGTAATTTTTTACTAAATCGAGAAAAACAGAGTCTTTGTTCAAGAGAGAGCAGCAAAGGGAGACCAAAAGCATACTGTGGCATATGTGACAAAACACTTTGTCAGGGTTGCTTTCAACTTTTCCACCAAGATTAAAGAGAAATTCAACTGAAAAGTGAACTATCTTGTAAAAAAAAAGAACGTATTATTCAAATAAAGTAAAATTTTGTACTCGGAAATCGCTTTTCATCATTGAAAAAAACACTAACACATGTAAGTGCAAATTTTATCCTCAATATCCCAATGTCCTATTTAGAGGACGGGTCAGATTTCTTATATAAAATTTAAAAAATTCTCAAATTCTGTTACATTTAGTTTATTTAGGTTTAATTAACTGCAGAAAATATGATTCTTCTCAAATTTGAACAAAATAAATAAATTGGGCTAAAACGGGATACTGAAACTGAGTTTGGATTTAAACTTATATGACATGGCACTGCTTATCCCCGCTTGAGAAGAAAATTGAGATAAAAAACATGATCAGAAGGTTTACACATTTCTTTCCTCCCAATGACTTAAGATTCATTTACCTGTGTTGTCAGGAACTGACTAATGGAATTTTGTGAACTACAGATGGAAATCAATCATAATGCTAATATAGACAGGAATAATCATACGAGGGAGGTATGAGCTGATTCTTTGATGTCTCACAAGCCATAAAAAAATGGTGAAACCAAAAAAATTTTGGAAATACACATAAATCAATTATTAAGAAAAATGACGGGTATATTCAGTGGGTATTTATGTAACAAAACTAAGGAAATTTTTTTGTTTTCCATTCCAAATCACTGTGCCTAGATCTTCATGAATGTGATTCAGGAAAACATTGCAAATATTTAGCATTCAATGGTATTCCAATAACAGGATTATCAACAAATAGGAACAAGTGACAGTATGCTAGCAGAAAGAGCTGCAATTTAATATAAACCATACTACCAACTTTTGACAAATATATACTTGATAAATCTTTCCATTAAATTACTGAAACTGGTAAAATATAATGTAAAAAAGTACAAGTCACTGCACCAGTGTCTAATTATGAGATAGCGCAAGGATTTTATCATTAATTTTGAAAATTAAAGTGAAATACTTCTATTCCTCTCATATAAATTGTAGTTTTCTATCATTACCTCTAACACAAATTTTGCAAAACATTTATATTTTGTAGTGTTTCGCGAAAATTAATGAAAAAGATTTAAAAAATTTTTTTAGTAATATTGATTCAGATATTGATGTATGCACACCAATAAAATTCATAGCATAATTTAATCAGAAAAAGAAAATTAGAAACCCAATGTTTTACAGAATGTTTGATTTATTTCAATTTGATTAAAATATTTACATTAATAACAGTATTGTAGGCAAATATTGCTTTTTATGACTTAATGAACAAAATAATAATTTCATAAGGAAACGATATATACATGTATATATATATATCAATAAACGATATATACACATAAATTATATACATATATATATGTATAATCTCTAGATAAAACATTTTGTAAAAATATAAGAGCACAAGTATTTTCATAATAATTACATGCAAGTTATTAATAACAATACATTTCTCAATCACAAGCAGGATCTAGAGCAAGGATGTAAAACTCAAAGGCTAACTTGGGCCATGGAAACAAGGTTTAACTTTAGGTGGGTTGCAAAAAAAAATCAATATTCATAGAAATGTAGGTTTAATTTTAATGATACATTATATTAAACATGTATAAAAGAAAAGTTAAATGTTTACGTCTTGACACTTCACATCTCTTTTCTGTAACTATCTTTCCTATCTTGAGAGAAATTTTTTCATTTTATTATATACCTATTATTGAGTGCCGGTATATTGGGTGAGACACAGAAATGTTCATTGTGGGTCGCGAGTTTGACACTCCTGATCTAGAGGGATAGATAGGCACTAAATGAAAATGATATGTTTTATATCATCCTAAGCATAATTGTTGAAAATGTTTTGAGAGAAACAAAAATTGGTTGAAATCCACCAAAGGTCACAAATAGTATGTGATTAATAAAAAGTACTGAAACTGATCAGAGATATTAATTAAACATACTGATTAGCAACCAGTAGTGGGTATATACATATTAACGTAACCACAGCCAAATTTGTGCCATGCAAGTCATGCCATTTTCCACCAAAATCTGACTGATTGCTTTTTATTAAATAAAACATGTAAGAATCTTTTTGTAGTTTTGAGACAGCATGATTTGTGTGGCTCAAATTTTGCTTCGAAGATGCTAATATGTAAGTACCCCAGTAGTTTACAAAGACTTCTCTTATGGGGAAGAGGGGAGGCTCAAGTGTAGAATAGGAGACCCCCTAGGATTCGGCAATGTTTATCTAGATGCCAGGATGAATTTGGCTCTTCATTACTACAGCGTTACTACATTATTCTCAGAACACTTCTGTAACATTAGGTAGTTTGGTGACAGTTCCCAAAAAATTGGCTTTGCTAAGGGCTATTCTACACTTTAAACATGGGGGTTACATTTTAAAAATACATAGGCCACAGCACAAAAGATAAATTTGAAAGTAAAAATTAAAAATGTATTGGTCTAAGGCTGGAGTACAACAAGGGTGGGTACTTCGAACCCCACCCTTGTTTACATTACTGTTGGCACCAAAATGAAAACATCACTAACTTGGCAACTTTCCCCCTACAGGGAAAAATGTAACACTTTCACAAATTGGTTTTACACCATTCTTTACCAAAGGCCATATCATTCCTAGTCACTTTGCAGTGGTTTTTATTACTTTATGGGCAACTGTAAGAAAGTGGTGTATGAATGCAAGTTTGATTGCGAAGTATATTTGTCTATAGATGGAAAAATGGGAACTTTTATATTATCGCAACCATTTGGTGACATTGTATGAAATGAAGCACATGATTGCCAATTCAGAGCGTACGACACATACAAAATCTGGGTTGCCAACTTGGCGAGTTATCCTGAACTTTGGCACTGTTGGGATAATACGCAAGTACCGAAAAACGCAAGTTTGAATGAGTGAAAATATATGTTTAATGACTCTCAATGGCAATGGACTAAATTCATGTGACGTCATAGTCACATAACTGAGCCACGTGTTTTTGGCCAATCAGTTCATAAATTAATGCGACGTCATAATTATACCATAAATATAATAATGCGTTTCTAGCCAATTAGTTCATGTGCTTCACTGTTTCCAACTTTTACTTTTTGCAGGAACTTTCTTTTAGAAAGTATATATTTGTCAATGATATAATAATGCACATATTTAAACAAAATGCATTTAATTTAAAAGTATTCGTATAATGTATTTTTTTTAAATTTTGAAAACGGTTTGAAGAATTTTAACACGTGAACTGTTTACCCAAACATCAAATTTTAAATGTTATTCTAAACTTTAAAAGTTGAACAACTAGTATGTCAATTTTTAATCAATGGGAAACACGCGATTGCCGTTATCATGTGACCATCATGAATTTAGTCCATTCTGCATGAAAGCGAGAATCTGCACTGATAATTAAAGGACATTTCTTCTAAGTAAAATTAAAGTACTTTCTTCTCTATATTTCGTATAACGCAGTTAATTACAGTTTGATCAACTTACTTCAATATTTTAAATTAATTTGAAAAAATTTGTCTACTGCGAAATGTTACTTCATACTTTAAAAAAAAGTCGATTTTGTCTTGCAATAGTGCTATAATAAAAATGTGATGCTGATGCAAAAATATAAAAACAGCAGTAGGAACCTTAAATAAATGTGTAGCAAAGAATGGAAACTGTGGTTCATAATACAAAATAAATGTTTAAATAGAAAATACAGAAGAATATTTCAAAAGAATTTTTACATTAATGTGTGCACATCTTATTCAACTCAAACGTAGATGCTTAAATTTTTTTTCAATAGAAGTACTCGTACATTTGTAAATTCATTTACTTTCAATCCAATTTTAGTTGCGAATAAGTATTCTGTACCAAAACTTAAGTACACGAATAAGGGTGAAAAAAAATCGATGTTAATTTTACACTTACCTAACAAGAGTATTTCTTCTATATAAACAAGGTTTATAACAACATGCTTTTTAATAAGAAAATTTAGTTTTACATGTAAAATTTAATATTATTAACATCTCATAAATTCTATAAAATTAATAATTTAAGAGAACTTATATATAGTTTAACACCGTGATGTCTGTTTATTTTGATTGACAAAATTTATCAATTGTACTCGATACAAAAATCTGGCAAGGGAAAAATGATAGCTAAAAAATACCTGATTCAGTTCACAGATACATGACATTAACAAAAACGATTTGCTAGTCTCTTATATTCTTTATAAAAACAAGCGACTGTTATTTATTTATGGAACTTCTATAATTTTAAAAATTACTTTACTAAAAAAAGCACTATTTTTATGAAGTCTGAAGGTAATGGGGAACTCCTTCTCATAAATCGAACTTGAAATCTCAGCGTATAAAGTACATTTCCCAACTTTTAAAATTATAATTACATTTAAAAGTAAACAAACGAATTTTAGAGAAAAATTGAATGAATTTTTTTAATTTAATTTATTATAATTTTTTAAAAAAACGTAGGGAAATTCGTGTAGAGTACTTCGCTAGAAATGTTTCCCTTGTAGGGAATATTGAGACGTAGAAGAAGAATTGATCCATGTAGTACTAATTGGCTGTAGCCTTTATACCTCCCTCCATGATGAGAAATGTTTATGAGAAAACAGAAGTCACTGTTTGGTGTTGTTTATATGAATAATTATAGTTATAATTTTGCTTTCTCTTAAAATTTTTAATTTCCAATGTGATTTAAAATTTATATCCCTCTTCTTGAAATATGGGCACCGCTTCTTGTTGGATAACACTATACTGAATACACAGATCATCTGAAAAGTTTTGATATTGGCTATGGAAGAGCTAGTGTCATTTCTGCTTGTATCTGCCAACGTCGGATCTATATTCGAAGATGTAAGCATCGTAGAAAGGGGAAAAAAAAGTTCATCAAAGTTTTCTCAGTAGCAGTAATTTATAATTTAATTCCTAGCAAAAATTATTTGGTATATTATTGATGCCCCTCCTACTTCGTCTTCTTAATTCATCCCTGTTATGATGCATTCGCCAGTGCCAATTAGTTTTTGTATTATGACAAAAATTGTTGATATTCTCATTTTTTTAAGGACAATACATAATGAATATGTTGAGCAATTCTTAAATATATAAGGATTAAGAAAAATGTTTTTTCTTATGTACATGTGAAATTGTGATTTTCTTTTTTAATATTATTTAGTTACTTCTAAGTAGTTTAAAGTTGTAATTTGTAGTAAATTGTATTTGCAATGAGATTTTTTCTTATTTTAAAGATTATAAAGTAAAATTATGAATACCTTTTTTAGCTTTATTATTTTTAAAATCAAAAGAAAGTAATTTTCAAATTATGAAATATTACGAATGTTCTGTATAATTTTCACCAGCAAAAGTTTAAAACATTAAATAAAATGCTAATTTTTTGGGTAGATCATTAATTCTAAGCTCAAAAATAAAACTAAAATATATTTTGACAAATTCATTATAATGGTTTGTCTCGCCTTGCTTCGGATTTTTTTTTTTACTGTATTTTCTAATATCGTTAATAATAATTTTCTCTTGATTTTTATCATAAGAAATAATTATTTTAATGATTTGTGTACTTTTTATTTTTCAAAAAATGGTGGTCTAGTTTTATTTAAAATACTAATTCAAATGAAGTTCCTGTAAAAAATAAAAATATGTCAACTAACAAAGTGCATCTGTATCAATTTTGAATCTTTATTACACTGTTCAACTTGCTCATTTCTTACTCTATATTCACATTTCTTTAGTCTGTCTCGAGACATTTTGACTGATACCTTCCTTAATAGTTTTAGAATGCTCTTTGTGGTATATATTGGTTATGCCAATTTTGGTACAAATACAACTTATTTTTTAGTATTCAGATATTAGTATTTCATTAATTTGATTGTTTGTGTATGTATTATATATATATTAAGGCTCAAAAATTTTATACTGAAATAGGGGGAAAGTATCATTTATTAATGTTACATTATTTTTGTGCTTAAATGTTCAGTTAAAAGTTTTAATGTTTAGATAATTTTCATCATCAATTTTTTTATGTTAATTATGTAACTTTCATGGTCTCACTGTTAATTAAAAATGTAAATTGTATTGGATAAAATATTTTGATTTTTTTTTTTTCCTTTTATGAGAAAATTGATTCAATTTTTAAGTACTACTTATTTAGTATACTACTGAAACTGATTTAGAAAATTAACTGTTTTTGTATGTAGACTTTTCCTTAAAGTATTTCTTTATTAATTTCAGCCTGAAAATCTTTTAAAAACATGGCTAAAAGAATTTCTAATGGTAAGGAAGAAATATATTCATTACTGATTTTTCTAATTATAGTTATTTCATAATATATAATTCAGCTTGAATTTCTATATGTTATGAATTCTTTGTAACTATTGTTTATGAATTCAATTTAGGTAAATTTGTATCATATTTACGATTAAAAGTTTTGATTATATTTTAGAATATGGTACAGGATATTAAAGTTGGAGGAAACAAATTCATTATATATTGCTACAATTATATTTTAAGGAAATTTGCGTGCTAATTTGATATCGGAGGTAGTAGCGCCAAGCTGTTGTTTATGTTCGCCAAGATGGGCGATAATATTACCATATAATTAGTTTAATATTTTTATCGTCTGTTGATGTGGTTGCCATGGGGATAATGTATATTAGAAATAACTTTTATTCGTTTTTTCCCGCTATAACCCTTTTATTTCAGACGATATCTTTAAAAATTTAACTATTTTCAGTTTAATTTTTCTATTTGCGTCTTCTGTTTAATTCTGGGCTACTTTCGAATATGGATATTTCTAAAATGAGCGAGTACTAAAATATTTTTTTCTTAAAAGAATAAGTGTTGTGCTTTTAATTATCGCTATAAATAGTTTATTTTCATTTTAAAAATGCTTTTTTTTTTACGTTCTTTGTTCGATGATACTAGTTGAAGGAACTTGCTGTGCAAGTTTCATATTGCAAGCTTTCACTACTTTGTAACTGATTTTCTAAATTAATTTTAACATACATTATATAATTATTTTATTCATAATGAAAAAAAAATTTAATTATTACTATGTAATCATCATATAATATTCGTTATTTATAATTGTTTCTTTTAGCATTTATTTATAACTATTATTACATATTTTGTTATTTATTTATAATTAATATTGTTATTTATTTATAATAATTATTATTTAATTATAATTATTATCTTATTTATTTATAGCTGTTCTTATGTTTATTTATAGTTATGCATTATGAGTTCTCTTATGCATTATTTTTATTTTCTTACAATTCAACGATTATTCTTTTTAATAATTACTATTTAATTATATGATTATTATTTCTAATAACCATTATAAAATCGTATTATATGAATATTATATATAATTACGATAAAATAATATAAGATTATTATATGCTGCTTATATAATACTATTATTAGTTCATGTTACTTTTTATTACATAATATTATTCATTATTTATTGATTGATCTAGGTTATTCTCGATCTCTTCCTATATTTTTTATTTGAAATACATTTCAATGTATTTCAAAACAATTCTTTTAAATTATTGTGTATCATTAAATTACCGCTAGGCCGCCATATTGGATTTCTTTCCAGCAACAAGCAACACTTGGCGCTATTACCCCCGTTATCAAATTAGTTCCATTATGTAATAATTTCATTCTTTACAAGGATTTATAATCCCATTCAATTTTCTTATATTGAGCCATTAATGTATTATGCATTTATATATATATTGGATATAAAATAAGTATTTATGTTTGCATCCAGACCTCTATTTTACAAATCTATTTTGTGAACTTTTTTCTGGAACCAAGAACATTTTTAATATTTTCTTCATAAAATAACCTCCAAGTAGCAAAGTGCATTTTCTATTTAGCAAACTTTTTCTCTTGTTGTTAAATTTTTTTTTCAGGATTTTTAAAGTATTTCTGTATATTTCAAATTATTCTCTTTTAACACATTTTATGGTGATCAATTATCTTGAACTGGTTTTCCCAGGTGCTTAACTCAGAGAGATAAAATTGTCATAATTTTTGAAACAAAAGAATCAAACAAAATTAACAGATTTAATCAGTAATTAAAGTTAAGGACACATTTAGTAATGTAAGCTTAAAATTACTGGTTATAAAAAATGTACTTTTATAATTACCTATAGGCTTAAAATTAAAAAAATGTCATTAGAAATTCATTAATTTTAATGAAAAAGATGTATTTTTTAAAGTTGAAAATACAATGCATTCCTGGACAATGTATTTCCCCCCCCCCTTGTTTTTGTTACAGATTTATTTTTGATGGGTAAGATGTATGAAATAAATAGATATTAATTTATAAAAAATGTATGAATAATTACTTTTTTTAATCACATATATTGTTTATGAATTTAAAATTTGTTTTATGGGGTTTATAAAGTATATTAAAAGATGAATCTATGTTTAATGAATTTTCCACATAACAAGCTTTTTTTCGAGATTTAGTGACTTTTTTTTAAATAGAGAACCTACTGTATTTGTCTCCTTTTGTAATTATTTTAAGTATTACATTAGAGTAATATACACCATACCCCCAAAAGTCATTGGTTACTGAATTTCTTTACTGACAATTCTTTGAATATCTAGAAGGATATTTGACAAAATGTTTTTTAACTTTGACTTTTTTGTGTGTAACATGCTAGTATTCATACTTTTGTGCAAATTCTAACCTGACTAGTATATATTAGTGGGAATCAATAACAAGTTGAAAACAATATTTTTGATCACTGTGTGTCATATTACAAAGTGGGAAATGATTTGTCACCTTTAAAATATTTAATTAACTGTTTTCAATGGTTTTGAATCATTTCTGTAAAATTAAAAAATTTTTTCATTGAAACAAACATTTATTTTAATAATTTGCCTATCTTTCTAAGATTTTTGTTGTCATTTAGAATTTTACCTTAATTTCGGGAAATTTACAAAAATATTGACAAGCTATAAAAAAGACACTAAATATGTATGCAATGAGAAACAAGGACGGACTTAAAATAAAGTAATTTTTCTTCTATATATGCTTGTATAATAGATACTAAATTTTTGTTTCATAACTTTGTAGACAAATTTCATTAAAAAAAAGTTTAATTTTATAATGATAATAAAGTAAACCTAATTTTTGTAACTCTGTAAAAATAGTATGGCCAGCATTGTTTCTGTTGAGTTTTAGGTTCGAGTCCAGATACTCTTAAAGGCATTGTAGAGGGGCTGATGTATACATTAAATGCTTCGAGGCTCAAAGTCCTCACATTAGCATGGTGTGGAAGTTTGTAGAGTAATGTGCTAGTTCAAATGTCTATCTCATTTCTTGACCATGGTTCAAAATTATGAAGTGGATTGCCATTAATACGTATTTTTGAGGACAATGGTTATAAACAAAAGAATTTTTTTTAAAAGTGTCATTTTGAATTATTTGACTCACATTGACTATTAAATAAGGACCTTTAATTGTTTTAAACAATTTTTTTTAAAGTTTTATTCAGAATGAAATTAAATGGAAACTCTAGAATATGTTTTGTTTAGTTTTATAAAAAATCTCTTGCTAATCATGGTTTATTTTTATTTTACTTGTATTTTATCAGTATAATTTCTTAATTTTTCTCTTCTGTTTTAATTCTGTATTTAATTATTTTTTATTTCTGTATTTTTAAATGAAGTATTGTACCTTTTGAATTATGTCCTATTTGTCATTTTTTATATCTGTATTTTTAAATGAAGTGTTGTACCTTTTGAATTATGTCCTATTTGTCAGCACATTAAATATGTTAATAAAATATAAGTATTCTAATGTGTTAAATAGTTTTAGTGAACACATTTATTATATGCTTGTATTTTTAGGTGGTAAAACGTTCGGATCCAAAGTTTTTAGCCTTGCATTGTCAGGAAGTTGGTGGAAAATATTCAAAGGATTCCATGAAACTTGTTGAGGAATTTGTCAGGTATTCAGTGTTTGATATTTGCTGTATTAAATAAAAGTTTAATTTAACCGTGTTTAATTGTAAAATCCCCTTCTCATTCTCACTTTATACATACTTTAAGATATTTCAAGAAAAATTATTAATAAAGAAATTTTCATTAGATCTGAAATCTCATTTCTTGTAATTTACTAAAAAAGCTTTTATTATTTCTAGGTGCTATTATATGTTTCTTCATTTGGCTTAACTCTGATATTTAGTCAATTTATAACTAACATACTTGCTAATTTTTACTATCAAAGAAATAAGAATTGGTGTTTTGTTGTAAAACATATTTTCAGCATGCATGCTAAAACTGTTACAAAGCTGTATTTCAAATCATACACTGTCAAAATTCTACTGCTATGTAATAACCAGGAAAGGAAAATTGAATGTGTCTTTTAAAGTTGATGGATTTTGTTTATCATCCTCTAAATCAAAAATTGAATCTCATAAAAATACAGTAAATAAAAGTAAGATGATATTGTAATGCACAGACTTGCATCTAATAGGATAAATCAAATATCTGGATATTGCAATTCTATTTCTTGATAAAGTACCAGTGTTTCAAAAGTTCATTGTGAAACTAAAATGTTATTAAAATCTATGGATTGAAGAAGCATGCAGTTAGCAGATTTTTATTTACAAAACATTGAACAAAATTTTGTATATGAAAAAAATTTGCTTAAAATCTTGATAATAGGTAAAATTTTGTTTCTTTTGTGAGGAAAAAATGAAAGAGGATTGGAAATGGGATAGTAAATAAATATAATTTAGAAATGGAACATTTTATTTAATATAAATTAATGTTGGATAAAGGCTCAACACATGTTCACCACAATATTTTGGTTTAGAGCAGGGGTCGGCAACCTTTTGCGTCGGAAGAGCCAAAAATTACAATTTACAAAATTTCAAACTTTTTAAAGAGCCACAAAATTTTTTCTTGCCAACAATAAATAGTACTTGCAAAATAAAAGTTTTTTGATAAAAAAACCTAATCTATTTATTTATAAGAAAAACTATCTATATTTATTCATTTTTAAGTAGTATTTTTCACAATAAATTAGATAATATATATATGGCATTAGAAAAAAATGTTTATAGAAAAGAAAAGGTCGAAAAATTCGAGCTTCGCCACCTGGCAGGAAAAATGGCAATAATTATGTGTTTCAAGCTGTTTAACATCTTTTTAACTAATTGCAATATCGGGATGTAAATGGTCAAAATGGATTCCTCGGATCATTCCTGATCTTTTGGTTCCTTCGGTGAGTTTCTGCGTTGTGTGGTTCGTGAGAAGATACACCTAGTCGCTCGCACAGATACGTTTACCTACGAATTTTAATAGTGCAGATAAATAATATTTGCATATGGAACTAAAGAGCCGCAGCTTCACATCCGAAGATCGGCAGGTTGCCGATCCCTGATATAGAGTATATTCATGAATATTACATATGATACAGCATTAAACAATGCGTCAACAAAAATGTATTTTAGAGTTGGTAAGGCTGGGGATTTTCTCTACAGATTGTGTTTTGAAATATCCTTACAATGAGAAATCACTGGATGCGAAATCTATAGATTCCGAAGATTCAATGGGGATGTATGCGAAATAGGTGATTGTACCAAATATTGATCATGATAATTTTATCATTTGATGTGTTGTGTGTTGCATAATTCTGTGAACAAAAATGTTCGTTTTCAAATTATTGCTTTTCTATAGGTTAGACAAAACAATGGTGTGTATTAAATATTTGAACCTATTGCATTGCAAAATTTTTGGCAGACACAATTTCAAAAAACAATGAACCGAACAATGTGGTTATTCCACATCAGTGTAGTCTGCTTCAATGTACTCATGAAAGCTGTAATTAGTCAAATGTGTTATTTATGAGAATTAACTACTTTCCCATCTAGTGAGAAGTGTGCCTGATCCATTGATAAAGTTTTAAATTACTAATGACATAATTCTCCATCTTCGAAAAGATCCAAATTGCTGATGTTTTATTGTTCAAATACGAGCTGTTGCATACTATGCTGACTAATCTTCATTTATTGTTTTAATGTGATTATCTTTATTGGAGTTATCTGTCCTCCCACTGTGTGGCATATCACAAGCAAAACTCAGCATTTCAAATCATTGTATTATTTACAGCTGTTCAATTATTGAGAGTGCTTTTTCTCTATATATTGTCCCTTTCATTTGCCAAAATTTCTCTAGAGTGGCTGTTAGTCTCACAGTTCTTATAATGCTCCTTAGCCAGTAACATTTTATTTTTAACAGGAAGACTGTGGCTAGCAGAGAAAATCAAAATATAAGATGATAGGAATATGTTTTATTCAGTACTAACACAAAAGTAAAAATAAAGATACAGTATGCAAATAGTGCAAATATATTGAACAATTGTTCTGTGCTAATTGACTAATAAAGTGGGTGTGGCCTTTGATGCTGTATCTGATTTGTATAAAATGAAATGTAAGGAAATTTTTAACGATTCCTTCTTTTCTGTCATATTTTCATATGAAATCAGCTTTAACATATCTCCTGATTATAAGTTCTTGGAATGCTTACAAAATTAAATTTGCCTTTTGCTGAAAGATCTTTCACAGTGAGATAGTATTGCAAAATGTTTTTTGACATTTTCAGTCCTATAATTAGAATAATAGACTAAATTCGTGATGGTCACATGATAAATGCAATCTCGTGTTCTCCATTGAATTCAAAACTGACGTTAGAGTTGTGCTTGTTCTTGTAAACTTTAGTTTGATGCAATTTCAAATTTGATTATTCAGTAAAGTTGTTCAACATTAAGATTCTTCAAAAGATTTTCGAAAAGTAAAAAAAAATTCATACTGTTCGTTTGTTTTTAATCAACTACATTTTGTTTATCTTTGAGTGCTATTATTCTTGACAAATATGTACTTTTTAAAAGAAATTTTCTGCAAAAAATAAAAATTGGTGGCAATGAAGCATATGGACTAACTGGCTGGAAACATCTGATTGAATTTATCAAGTGACAATGACGTCACATAAATTTTCCCCATTGTCATCACTTAGTGAATTAATCTTGTGCTGTAGGAAACAAACATTCATTTAATCTTATAATTCATTTGAAGTCATTTTCCCCAACAGTTTCACAAACGGCTATATGCTCAGATTCCATGATGAATGAAACCAGTTTTTTTTTTTTTTAAACCTGATTTCCATGAAATAACATTTCTGAAAAATATAATTTAACATTCATTGATTTTCTATCATCTCTGCATACAACCCAGGAAGAATTACTGGGTGGAAATAGCAAAAGTATAGTAATACTTTTAGAAATAATTGAAAACTTAGCATAATATTTATTAATGCCTCAAAGTAGGATAAAAATTATATGGAAACAATAAATTAATTGCAAAAAAAAAAAAAAAAAAATTCAGTCAGGACCTAGAAGCTTAGGAAAAAAATAACATTGAATTTCAGTTAGGTAGTTCATGTTTAATAGATGATTTATCACTGTCAATTCTCAAAACTACTTCAACTGATACAGGTAAACCTTTCACACATTAGGAATATTTTCAAAAGGTTTTTTTTTTTACCAACTTATTTAATTTTGCTGATACAAAAGCCTTGCCATTCATTCAATTGAATTCAATGCTTAACAACTTGCAAATAAGTCTTAAATTGTTAATCTCAAATTTAAATCACTTTAATTATGACTTCATTCGAATCATTTTCACTCTTTGAAAGTATTACTAAATCATCTATATAATTCAATAAAATTTTACAATTCAAGGAAATCTTTCAAGTTAAAAAAATCAGCCTCAATAGATTAGAAGTCTTCCTAAGTAACATAACTCCATTTTAAAGTTTTGATAAACTTTGAAAATATTTTAAAATTCTAAAATAAGTTTCTTCAGTTATGCCCTTATAAAATCAGTAATGGTGATTGGGAAAGTTGAGAAGTTGACAAGATTTTAAAATTTAGCTACGGAATACCTCATTATGGCATTTTCTGAAGGATAGTTGTTAAGTCAAAAGTTGATTGCTTACCATTTTTTTGTTTTAAAATAAAATTAGATGTCTTTGTTTTTGCTTTCTCAAAGAATTCCACATATTCATCCAAGATGAGGTCAATTTTTTTCAAATGACCAACATTGCCAATTTCAATAATTTTTGAAGCTTTGAATTCATTAAATAAATTTACACTTTTTTTCAACTACAGAAACAATTAAAAGTAACTTTAAGAACTTAAAAAGAGAGCTGAAAAATACTTTCTTGTTGTGGATATTTTTTCTTTATATTGTTTTTATTCTATTTTTCCAAGTATCATTATCAATACCAGAAGCTTCATTTCCTGTTGTGCTGGCTTCTTTTATTAGATCATTACAAATCAAGTAATCCATCATTGCAGCAATCAGTAATGTTTCTATTTGGCACAATAAAGTCAACTGACTTTTTCAAATTGTAGTTCTGGACCACAGTAGCCTAATGGTTATGCACATGAATGTGTGGCCACCATGTCAGGGGCTCAAGTCCTGTTACCACTGAAGACCTGCCTTGCAGAAGGGGCTGATACACATTAAATCTGTCAAGTTCCAAGTCCCCCGATCGATTTGGTGTGATAGTTTGGGAGAGAGGGTGCCAGATGTCGTTTTGTTCACTGTACCGAAGGTCAAAGTTACTAGGCTCATTGCGAATAGCCCTCGTGTTGCGTTATAGTACTCGAATTGTGATCATTGTGTTCAATTCACTCTCGAATTGTGTTTCGGTATTCTTGGTGAGATTGTCTTGTAAAAGTTAGTAAAAAAATTCTTAAGTATTAAGGTAAATCAAAATTAGATTGTGTGAACATCTCCATTTTGTATCTATGAAATTTTTTACTTGTGTTGAGCAGTTTGTCCTTTGAAATAGTTATTTTTACTATAAGGAGTTCAGACTAAAGTTTCATGAAATTAATCTTCATTTCTAAAATGAGACTTTATCACTTCATGAGCAACATCAACTACCTCTTAAACCTATGCATCCTGATTTTGTCAAAACATTTTTCTTCCAATTGCTTGTTTTACGGTATTTTGTCCAGAAACAAACTCAAACTTAGTGATTTACAATATTAAACTTTGTGTTTTATACTAGTTTTTTTATCATTAGTTTAAGTTTAAAGTATACATATCTGTTATAGGTACTATTGAATAGCTAACAAGATTTTATACCTGTTAAAATCTTAAGTCACTTAATGCTTTGAGAGACTAGTCACTGATTAAATAAACTGCATTTTTTACTTCTGCAAACACTGAATGCTATTTAAGAGAAGCTTCAGTTAACAATATATTTTTTATGCAGTACTGAAAACTGCTGACAGAAATAATGCTCTTAGATGCATGTAACAGTGAAACATTCATGACATGAGAATTTTTTCTTTCATCCTTACTGCTAAACCTTTGTATAAATATTACTCATCTCCTTCTCTGTCATTGAACAATTTAATTCCTAGGATAAATCCAAGTTGTTTGAAAACAAAGAAAAGCAACTTGTATAAATTTCCACCATTAATTAAATTGGTTTTATAAAAACTAAAGTGTTACTCAGTTTCCAGTTTCTCAATGACCATCAGTATCCAATTCAGTGTACTTTACTTGGATTTTAAATTCTCTTACTAATTTCTCTTTCTCTCAAAACTTCTCTTTCGGAAGAATTAAGATTAAAAGATGCCTTTTCATGTTCTTTAAATCAATGGATTACTTTTTCTTCTAGTTTTTAATAACCAATAAATATATGAAACAACTTGGGTGACCAGACAAAATCGAATTCCTAGTACAGTTTTGCATCATCAGAGCTTAGGTGTTTTGGAGATGAAACTGGGCATCAAAATTACATTGTGGTGATTGATATCCACCTGTATTGTGCCACACTAAAAAGTGATACCATCTCCCAGGGAATGTATTAGGTCTGCAGTGGTAATTACTAATCCACAACCCTATTAGGAGGTAATAAAAAAATGTTTAACAGTCAGCAAGGAAAGCAGAAAGTTTGCTTTGTGTAATATTGTTTTAAAGCCACTTATATTTTGTTTTAATTTCTGAACTTTCTCTCTTTTGCTTCTGGATATTTATCAATTCTAGGTTGAAATGACCCTATTTCTGTAAAATTTTAATTCCTGCTTACATTGAAACAGATTTTGACGAGTTATAAGCTGCTTTCCTGCAGTTGCAATTTCTGCTTTGATATTTATTGAAACAGCATCTACATTGGTGATGCAGCTGAATTGTTCCAACCAATTTCTGCCTTTTTATAAAAAGTGGAAAGAATATAATTATTTCATATATAAAAAAAATTGAGTAATTATTTTGTAAGATTTGAAAATTCATGAGATTGACTGTCATTAGTAATCTATTTTATAAACTAATAATTTTTTAATAGAGTCTGCATTTTTTTTTTAATATTATTAACTTTACTCATTACCAACTATCAATTGAAATCAATAAAAAATTTTAGCCAGTGCATGGATAAATAAAAATGTTTAAAAGATTTTTTATTTTTAAAAGTGGTAGAGATACAAGTTACAAAGATACTTTTTGTTGCAAAATTGCCTGTTCCTGTTACTTTCTGCATAAATATTTTAATAAAGAAAAGATATTAACATTTTTAGAATATAATAGAAATTTTTAAAGTGTTGAAAGTTTTTAGACCCAGGACAACCTAAGATTTTTGAGGTATTTAAATTTTTGAAAATATATTTGATATTAATTTGAATATTTTTTAAAAAACATGAGAATAATAATACAAGCTGAGAATTAAGAACATGTGTAAATTAAAAGATTTTGATAATATTGAACACCCTCATTTTCATGTATTTCTTTAATACCAGATATTCTTATTTAAATACACATGGAGAATGGAGAAGTCTTAATTAAATTTCCATTGTTTTGGAGATTGATTAAAAATATGTAAAATTTAATAAACATTCCTTAAAAATATGCATTAGTTTTTCTATGCTTACTTTTGATGCTTTATGTATAAAGCATATCTGTATAGAGTGAAAACTAGAAAGTCTTATATTAGCTGTGTAATTGGTTATTGTAGAGGGGATCATGTTATTAAAAAACAGTTACGTGATATAAAAGTTTGGACTGTTTATCATCTTTATTTGCATATATATATATATATGCAATATTCCTTTTATTATATATAATCTGAAAATGATAGCTAAATATCTTTGAATTTTTAGTTTATTTATGTTTAATATTAATGGTTATTAATGTCTCTCTGGACAGTTTACCTGATTTATAAATATGCATTTGCCTTTTGAGGTTGTACTTTTTAAATGTATTTTTCAACTTTACAAATAACATGAAATATTTTTACTTTTTCTATTACACCTTACATATTAAGAGCATTACCCTTCCCTTATAATGTTATAAAAAATTGTTTTAAATTGTGAAATGTTTAGTTATTTATGTACTTTTAAAATTTTTAATTTTGATGTTTGTTTCTTTTAATGAAAAATATGCTATATTTGTTAATTTTTAGAGCTCTTATGACAAGTGAAGAACTGCATCATTTTGGCCAGATACGATTATTCCTCGATGAAAATTTCACAGATTCAGCAAAATACACGGTACTAATAATTTTTTTAACTTTTTTAAAAGTGTTTAATGTTTACTTTATCTGAAAAAAAATCATACAAAATGAATTGAAAGGATAGTCACTCAAGTTTTTGTTTCTTCAAATTTTTGTCTGCTCCTATGTCATTTTTTTTCTTTTACAATAAAAATTCTGTTCAACACAACCTAAAAATTAACATCTTTCTATTAGCCAAACCCATTCTTTTAACTTAAAAGGTTCTGAAAATTCTCAGCATATACATAGAAATGTACGGTAGGCATTTATGTTCATTTTCTTTTGAACATTGAATTGATGAAACAAATGTACTAAAAAGGTTAAAGCATGCAAGTATTTTAATGAACAACAAAAATACGAGTACATTAAGTTTTAATTGAAACATAGTCAATTTTTCTGTATTAAAGAGATTTTATAGATTCAAGCTTGTGTAATTTACTATAAAATGACAATTATAAAAATCATAGTAATAGGTAGGGGGAAATATAGGTACTGACTTTATATATTTTCTTTCAAAAGCAATAGTTTGAGGTTTGGCTGGTATATATATATATCTTTATTTTAAATTGTGCTAGGAATTATATAAGTATCCTTGCTACCTTTTACGTACCAACTTTGAAATATAAATTTTTTAAAACCATTTTGTTGTAAAGTTTGTTGAAAAGGTCAGCACTGCCAAATAGTTCCCTTGTTCTACCTGACATTTTTAGAAATATTTTATGTTTGTAATATAATATTAAGAAAAGTTATGCCAGATTAATTTAAAAGCATTGTGACTGAGTGGTCATGGATATGAGCTCATGGTTGGCATTCTTGCCATGGATTCAAGTCCTTATGTCACTAAAGACTCATCATGTAGAGGGGTTAAAGCATGTTCAATCTGTCAGGGTGAAAAAGTTATCAATTGCATGGTATCTGTAAATTTGGAGAATGTGGTGTTAGCTTGATGTTATCCTCACTATTTGATCATGGTTTTGTATTATGAGAACAATTACTTAGTCTTTTTGTTATATCTTAGTGAAATGCTAATGCACAATCATAAATTATATTTAATTATTCTAATGAGTATTACCAATAAAGATTTTCAAAATGTTACTAATTTCAGAAACATGCTTTATTTTAAAGCTTTTGCATTGAAACACAAAAAAACCGTAGAAATGGAATTCCTGTTCATGCATAGAATTCAGTTTTTCTAATATCTAAAATCATAATTTTGAAAAATATGTAATAGCTTATTTTATATAGAATATTAAAAATTCCATTTGATGAATTCATACAATTTTTTAATTAGTGCAGTTATTTAAAAAATTAATGATAAATGAGATTTAGTAACTATTTTATATCACTGAATATTTCTTTGGATAATTTGTTATGCATAGGTAATTTGTTATGCTGTATTATACATACAAATATGCTCACATATGGGTAAAAGATACTTTTTAGCCTTTTGCTGCGGGTTCACATCTAAATTCTTCATTTTTACACTTTGTCATTTTATATTCTCAATGACCCGAAAGAAAATCAATTGGTGAAAACCATAATTCATTGCCAGTAAATTTTTAAAAAATTCATGAAGTTTGTCCTTTTTGCATATTGTATTTTGTTAGCGATTAGCTCCTAACTGATTCGCAGGCAAAATTTCCATTAGCATAGCATTTTTTTTTTCTTCCATAGCAATCGTTTATATTTCAACTTATTTTGTGCTTTGTGTATGTTTGTATTCTTTGCTTTTCTCATAGCCAAACATTTGTTTTCCTCAAATGTTCTGTTGACCACATTATTTCACAAAGTCAAAATGTACTTTCAAATGTATAAAGAATTTTTAAAAAAAGAATTCAATTGTGTAATTATTCATCTCAAAAAGTAGAGGGGGATTCATATGTGACATAGTGATATATGCATATTTCATGTTGACAGATGTATTCCTCATTGAGAAAATTCCATTGAACGTTGTAAATATAAAATTAAGTAGCAGTTGCAGAAAATTGTGTGTGGATCATTTTGTTCAAGGACAATGTTTAGACAAATGTATAAAATCTGAATTGGAATTTTTACTTCCATTAACAAGAATTATTCAAAAATGTTTTGTTTTACAAAAATATGTTTAAAAGTATTCTGTGTAAAGGCTTTTAACACTGTAAAATCTGGCTTATAATGTGTACTTTTAACACAAAAAATAAGAGCAAAATTTAGATGTGTGCTATATACTCTGCATATAAAAAGGAGAGCTTTAAAAATAAAAAAAGATGAGTGTAAAAAAAAAAAATTAGTCTTCTACATATATCAAAATACTGTTTACTCAAAAAAATGGCTTTCCTTATGAACTAAAGGGTTGTAATTCTAGAAGTATACTATTTTTTTTTAAAGCTTGGGGTAATACCTTAAAAAAATTACTTCAAAACAGAAGAGCATTGCCCACAGACATTTCAGGTTTCTTCGTAAAAAAGAGGGTGCACGTTAATGGTGAATACATCTAAATATTAAAAAATGCAGCTTGAAAGTATAGGTGTGTGCTATATGCCAAATTTTACGGCATAAAAAATGACATGAAAAATATAAATAGACCATTTACTAACTGAGCACTTCTTAAATAGATTTAAAAGAATGTGTGATCTTGTGTAACTTGTTATAAATGTGGAGTTTCACAATCAAAAGTGATTTTTTTGTAATGTGATTGAAAAAACACATCTAGTTATAGGTAATCAAATGGTTAGACTTTTTTGTAAAAGTCTTTTTTTATATGAGGTAAGGATTTTAATGCATGTATTTGTTTTAGCACTTATGATAATGAAAATTTTTATATAATTTTATATTGAAAGTCTAAACTTTTTTTCCTTAACAGGCTCTTGGGAACCTCTATTTTGTACATAATAGCCTAAAAGATGTACAAATATGGGATTTCATTGGTAAAAAAAATATTTTTGTACTTAGTAACATTAAACATTTTGTATTATTTTAATTAACTTAATTTTCAAAGTTTGACTGTAGAGTTTATTATTATTATATTTCTGTGAAATTATTAGAGATGAACGAATTGTTTTAATATTTTAAATTATCCAGAAAAGAAAGAAATTTTAGTTTTTAAAATATTTATAGGTTTCTTTGAAAACTCATAAAAAGAGTGATGTATATTTGTAATTACAGCTACATTGTTCTCCTTTGCTTAATTTTCAATTATTTAAAAGTTTAAAAAGAATGTTTTTTGACTAAAGAATAAAAATATGTTATGTGTGTGTAAAGTCTGTTACAGTACTGATCTTTTTTTATAGATGCATTTGTTTTGTGAAGTAATATTCATTTTTCTTATTGTACATTCTAGTCCTGATTTGTATTAAAGTTTATTTTAAAAATAACTATCATATGCTATATATACCATTTTCAATTTGATTAAGAATAAGGTTGTTGAACCATCCTAGTATTTCAGTTTCTCATATTTAGTTGCTAGTGAGAAAGTTGAATTATTAAATATCTCAGAAATTTAGTTCTTTAGTTAAAATTCAAAGTATTTTCAGCTGCTAAAATGGAGTGTTAACTTTGTATATTCACTATTTTTTTTTTTTTTACAAAGTTTTGCTGTGTGATTCGGAACTGTCGAAGAAAAATAATTTGTTTTATAATAATCAATAAATAACTGTACTGGAAGTAAAACTGTTCTTTATTTAATTATTAACTTAATTGTAGAAGAAATACTGTACTGAGTTTTAAATTTTAAAAATTGTAGTAACAGAGGCCATTTCACCTTAAATTTTGAAGAAAAGCGTGGTGTTCTCGGGATGTTTTATTCACTATTTGAATGCATCTCATTGTAAAAGTAAACGTATGGCTCTTTTATGTAAAGTAGAAGTAGTTTTACATAAATATATATATGTATATAAATGTATACATTATTAAACTTTAGCAATCATTTATATTGTAGAGAATAAATTCAAATCTGCAGCTGGTAAAGAAGTCCATAATGGCAATATTGAAGATGTGGGAACAAAAGAGAAAGTAAAATTTCCTTTGATGCTGTTTCCAGAGGTATTTTACTTATCAGAAATTTTTTAGCTAGTATTCATTTTAAAAATGATTGTGTTAAGCAAATGTTAAAAAAAAAATTAAAGCAAAAGTTATTGCCACACTAACCAATTATTTAGTTACATAATGAAATTAATAATGTTTATATACAAATGTGAAAATAATCTGATCTGTATGGTGTAGGGAAATATTTTTTTGAAACCATCTTCTGATGCTTTTCAGTTTAGATATCACTATCGTTTACATTTTTACTGATGTACTGTAAATTCATATTTGTTCAAATAAATACTTAAAAAAGAAATTATTATTATTATTGTGAGTATGCTGTTTTGGCTATATCAAAGGCTAATCTGTACTCAAAAACTGATAAATGTATAAAATTTGGGAAAATTTGTAATGGAATTTTTTTGGATCAATTATCATGTTTTAATTTGTCATATATCCCCCCTCCCCATACATCCACAAAGAGAAAAAATGAGTGCCTTTCTATAATTTTTAGTTATGTATGAAATTTCAAAATTAAATCCCATCCTAATCAATGGATTTTCTTGAAATTTAAAATCATCTTTAAGCCCTAAACTTAAAATTTGGATATTTGTAATCGTGTTCAGTAATAATTTTATTTTGAAACCCTCATTAAATTGTACATCATAAATCTTGTGAGTTTAGTATATAATCATATAATCTTGGCTTATGTAAAAGATCATTTTGTTTAATCCAAACAAGTTAGAACTCCATTTATATATAGTCCACATTAATAAGATTTTACTTCATGGCTAGAACTTTCCTAGCCTTCTTTCTTGAAATTATATGTAACTTTCTCCTGCTACCCTTTCATTCATAAATATATTATTCTAATCAATTTCAAATGCTAACAAAGATGTTAAATAAAAGACAATTTTGAAGTAGCAATAGGTAACAAATGAAAACTCATTCTAGAATTTCTTTTATTATGCATTGTGTTAATATATTGATAGTTTGGAAGATTTTTAAGTATTTAATTTTATAAAACCCTAATTACTTTTTAATTTTATATTGCTTAAATTAATATATTTAAAGGATGGTTATTATAAATATCTAAATTAGAATTTTAGATTTTCTGCTTGATAAAAAATATTTAATAATTATTAATATATGTCATAACCTTTTTAATCATGACATGCTGTTTTTCTTTAAAGCAGGTTTTAAAAAATACAATATAATATACTTACCATAATGTAAAATTTTAAAAATATATGAATAAAAATATATAATCCTAGGTATGTCATTAATTTAATATTATGGTTAGTTAACTGTTGTAATTTCATTAATTATTGAAAATATTATTTAATCAAATTATTAGTTTAAAATGGGTATTTATAGAAATTCTTTTCACAATAAATTTTGTTCAATTCAATATAAATGTTTTTATTATTATTATTGAATTTCTTACTTATTGATATGCAAAACTTTATAGTTTATTTATTGAACACTATATGACTACTACCCTTATTTGCTGGGGTGTATATATATGCCTTGCTCAGCCAGTACATTAAATGGCCCAGGCATATGTATGTACCTTTCTGAAGTACAATGCTGTGCATTACACTTCTGTCTGTAAAACTATTCTGAATGCATTGAAATGCAATAGAATGACCTTGACACTGTCTGCAAAGAATTAACTTATTTCAGAGAAGGATAGATTTACTAACGCTTTTCTTTTCCCCTATACACAGAATATAATATTTTCCAGGGAAAAGAGACAAATACCTCTCCTGAAATGCTCATAATATGGAGAAACATCTCAGAAAAAAACTGAATCAATATAAAGTAATTTTAATCAAATCAAATTTTTTAAAAAAATGTTTATTTGCAAAGAAAATATGGAAAGTGAAGAGGCATATTTATAAATGATAATAATAAATAAATAAATAAAACATTTTAAAAATTTTTTGCTGGAACTCCATTTTTCTGCAAAATAGCATTTTTTATACTCACAGAATCAATCATAATGAAAAATTAAGAATTGTAATAAATGCATACATAAATATATACAAATGTAGAAGTGACAAAAACAATTTGGAATGCCACAGTTGTTATATAATTTCAATTGATTCATTAGTAAAGAATACTTAATCTATAAATAATCGGGGAAAGAAAATTGATCAAACAAAATATTACTAGTGAGGCAATGTATTTATTGGTTTTCAGTGTTTAACCATTAGCATGTGTGATGATATTTTTGAAAGATAAACAAGTTATATATAAAAAAAAAATTTTAATCAATTCCTACTTGGATCTACAAAGAAAAATTTTATTTTAGTTACTTTTTATTAAATAGTTACAACTAATATAAACATGTATATACATATGACAGAATCACAGCATTGTGTCAATTTTTATCAATTATCATTAAAGTATCGTATTGTCATCAAAAACAATCGTGTATATCAAATTTCAGTTCAACTGAATGCTTAAAAACATGAGGGAAAAAAATTTACTCAAGTCGTCAAAAATTATGCCAACGTGGCTGTATTTGTAATTCTCTGAATAATTAATTTTAATCAATTAAATTTTATTAATTATAACTAAATTACTGTATTGTCATCCAAAATAATTGTGTATATAAAATTTCAGCTCAATTGAGCGCTTTAAAATGTATTTTATTAACGATTGAAAATTTGAACAAGATAAATAAATATATAAATACATAGAGAATATGAGCTAATAGTAGGAATTGAATTACACCATTTTTATGCATGAAGAATATGAATATTTTGCTTTGGTAAAAATGTCTAATAATGAATTTTTTTTTCATTAAAAAATAGCACTTTACATTCAACTTACTTCAAATGCTAAAATCTCATGAAAATGTGATCAAATTTAAATAAATAAAATATTTCTTTAAATAATATTTATGCAAACTATTAAACATGTTCATAAAATATATATAGTATTAAAAAATAAATTAAGGTGTATATATGCACATTGAATAAGATATGAATTGATAATTAAATATTAAAATAAATCAAAACAGAAATTTAACAAGCAAATATTAATTCAACTGGCCTTAAATTTCTTTTATTTTTCAATTATTCTTCACTGTTAAAATCTTTTCACTGTGCTTTTTTGAATAATTATTTCAACATATGTTTCCAAATGTAATGAATATTTTTTTAAATATAAAAATACAGATGTGTGTGTTACGGTTTTACACAAGGTGAATGAAACAAATGCAAGGTATTCCACGTGTAATTCCAGATAGGCTTCTGTCATGCTTGTAAAACAAGATAATTAGCAATCAACTGTAAGAAATCTTGATCCCAATGTTTTCAATGTTAACAAACTAAAAAATATTGCATTGAAATGACTTTCATAACATTATAGCCCAAGAACCCACGACTGCCAGACCTTCGTTATTTTATAAAAACTGATAGTTTCTCTGCGGACGTCACAAACACAGGTAAGAACGATCCGCGAGTATGAAGTTTGGATTGTGGTTACTTGCGCAGGTAACAGGTAGTAAAGGTGCATAAAATAGTACCTCAACTTCCATAAAATATAAAGCTCAATTTTTTTATATTTTCTTCGGAATAACATTAGAAATCACGTCATCCATTGCCAGACACTTAGTGTAGTTGCAACCCCCTGCCAGACACCCCTTAACTTAAAAAAAAATTATTATACTTTCGTTATAGTATAAAAGCTGAATTTTATATATGTTACTTGGGGACCTATAAAAAGATGTTACCTCAAAACCCGTACAATTTTAATGGTTTTTACATCTTGTCAGACACATTGAAAGTCTGCTGCAGGTGTGAGTTTAAGGCAACTGTTCAAGCAGGTGCGAGTGAGATAGGGCGTTTAGTCTATTGCGATCGCTTAAGAAATCCAATGAAAAATAGTTTTATTACGTTTATAAGCATCTTATATAAAGTAAGAAATATTATATTACTAAGTCCAAAAAAAGTATTATTACATGTAAAAATCATACATAATTTTCGTTGATATTTTCATTGTCACTACAACTCCTGTGAAGAACTGTGAAATATCGTCATTCTACATTGAAAATGAAGATCTGAAAGAATTGATGAATAATTACAATATTTTCGAGCAAAGATGTCTCAATGGTGAGCTCGGTAAAACATCACAACTTTACTTGATTTACATCAATCTTATACATCATTACTTGCACTTTCACGGAGCATTCGCACTGTAGATTTTGAACTTTTCATTTCAACATTGCCTAAAATTACAAATATATTTTTATATGCTGTGACGGGGCTTTACGTGATTATATATTTCACAGCCATCCCCCTCAAGAAACCTTGATATGCAGATTAGCTAGTACATATATATAGTGGAAGTTTAGTAATGTAAAGAGAAGGAAAAGAAGCTGAGTTGCGGAAAGAGCTGTTACAGTAAGGATCAGAATTTAGACGTGTGATTATAGGACAGGCTATAGCTATTAAAATAAATTAAGGAAGTTAGGATTCTTAAGATAACTTTGAGTAAAGTTAAGCTATTAGGATTTCATGCACTTATTCACATAGGGTTTTAAGCTATTGTTATATCACTCTAGATTTTCCCTCTATAGTTGACTTGTTTTAGATTATTATATTTGGTAATAATAAATTGGATTTCTCATGGCTAGTTTGGGTCATCTATCTTTACCTCCTACAAATTTAGGTCGAGTAGATGAGATGGCTTCCCCAAGTGGGAGGCCATTGCAACGCAACCAACAAAATTATGCGTCGTGGACCATAAAATATTATAATTTGCTGAAAGTTGCAGAAACCCATCCTGATTTAAACAAAGTTGCTTTGGTATCAAACGGGCCACTAAACCATTTTCTAGACAACCGATTGACCTGGTATTAGATCAAACTATAAATGCAAACGCTGCTAGAAGTCTCACAGGTGTTATACACTTAACATATTCAATTTCGGCACGTCATTGGTGGGCTCGTAATCATGATGTTGGCTCTACGATTATAAATTAAGTTTATCTAGAACTAGGACTGCCAACTCATCAAGATGTGTGTGTTTCAACAGATTTAATCAAATCTATCATTTATTGAGGGAAAAACTATACCATTTTTTAATCTAAGATTTTGACTCGTGATTGATTTTTTAATATTCATTATTTGCCAGAAATCGGAAATATGGTTGATGAATATTGCAGTGACTGTAAACATTTTTGGATACCCTAATTTGTAATATTAAGTGCTGTGACATTACTTTCTTCAAAAAATTTTAAATCATTTTGTTTTTAAAGCCTTTAAACTTAATTTAATATTGCTCATTTCTTCATTATAAATTTTAAATAGTGAGGAAAAAGATGCTTTTCAGATTTGAGAAAAATTTTGAACGATCAGGATATGTTAAAAAAGAGATTCAGCATGTTTCTACTTCAACCAATTATTACATATAGATTTGATAAAATGTACAAAATCAAAAATAAAGAGTTTTTTTGCATTATTAGCTGGATTCTGAACAACCCTCTTTATTGTACCATTACACAATTTAGAAAAGCACTTTCTGTTAATTTATTATTATGACTTACAATGCAAACAATTGAAAACCCGACCTTTTTCATCAGTGACAAAATTTCTAAAATCATAGAATGCATGTCTTCAGCATTTGTGCTCTGTAAAGGGTTCATTAATACTATTTCTTTAGTTAATTCAATGCAAAAAAAAAAAAAAACATTGAATAATTGTGTCCACCTCTCCTTTCTCCTGTTAGACTAACAATTTTATTACTTTTCGATGTGATCAAGGATATTATGAAAATTTTATCATTTTTAGTATTACCTGTTTCACATGGTCTTTTAGTTCTTCACATCTCTGCCTGATAGAGAATTTTCACTAGCCAGGGCTTGAAAAACCAGTAGTAACATTTAATCCAGCGAAAGCTGTTTCAAATGTGGAAGAATTATTTCTCTTATCCCTTATGAATGTGCAGTAGATTTAACGCACATGCAGAAAGAAAGACATTAAATTACTGCCGTACTTACGGCTATGTTTATTCGAATTTTATAATTTCATTTGCTCTAATACAAAATTTGCTGCCTCAAAATTTCTTCATTACAGTATTCAATATACCTTCCCCAAGATTAAACAGCCAGAACATAAGGAACAGAATTAATGAAGCAGATTTCTTCAAAAATATCTACTGTATTAAGAATATTTTGCAATTTACTGAAATATATATTAATCGAGGAGGATTGTTAATTTTTCCAATAGAAGGTATATTTAATTCATGATTATTATATTAAATATAACAATAGAGAGATCTGTATTTATTTTCAGGGATTTTAAAGTAGAAGGACAATTTTTAACAAGAAATTTTATATAACTTTCACAATTATGTTTTTGAATATTTTTTTTTAAGTCAGAAATCTGATGTAAAATTTTCTCACATCGGCAGATTTTCTTTTAAATTTTCAAAACTAAATTATAAGTTGCTCGTCTAATTGTTCCATTTTTCCTTTCTTGAATTGTCACTGAGTTTAATTCTCTCATTCAAATATAATGGACAGCCAGAAAAAATGATCCATTTTCTGATAATTTTAAATAGACTCTAGGTATTTTTATAATATAACCATTCTTTCCATATAATTTTATTTTTTCTCACTAGGAAAGATTCATGGAAATACTTAATGCACACAACACTATTTTTAGTATTTTTAAATTCCATTTGAAATTTCTTTTTTCTGCTGTTCATTTGGGAAATGAAAAATAGAAGCATAAAGTTGCCCTGGTTTATTACAGGAACAGTTGGGTACACAACAATAACAAGACATTGCTATAAAATGTGTGAAACTTTAAGTTATTAATAAAAAAATCAATATTTGTAAGATAATTAGGATTTGATAGAATATAAAATTAAACATTAATTTCTCACAAAACAAAACATCTTGATTTATGAATAATTAGGGATGTTGTCATAAATGCATTATAGTTAAATGCAGATATCTTGTTAAGACATAAAACAAAATGTTTTTCTTCCCATTTTGTCTGTTTCTACAAGCCATTAGGGGGCTGATTGGAGCCATATGTAAGAAATATATTTGAAAGAACAATAAAGTCATATTAAATGAAACATTCTTAATAAGAACTAGTTTCAATGTGAACATTGTATTTTCTAAGCAATCTTGTAAATATCCTCTCAATTTTAATTTGCAGAGTAAGTTATCAAGAAAAGGTTTCATGAGGACAAGATGGAGGGTTGGTTGTGCAGTGTTTGATCTAGTCAATATTCATCTTTTTCATGATGCATGTAATTTCACTGCCATTGAAAAGGTTTGTTCATATTAAAATGCATATACTTTTTAAGCATTGAATCAACAGTATAAAATTTTACATAAACTATAATGACAAATTCATGTTATAATTAAATGAAATAAATTATAGAAAATGTTTAAAATATGAGAATATTTGAATGAGACTGTACAATAATTATTGAATAAAATTTTTGCTAAGAATTCTCAGAGCTGAATATTCATTTCTTAAAATGTTATTTTTGTTTTACTTAAAAATTTTTAAAGTTTTCTAAAGGCATAAAACACATTATTTTTTTTTAATTTTTAGTCTTGAAGCAAAATAAACTTTCTTTGTGTATAATCTTTGTTTTTATCATGATTGTGTGTATTGAAGTTTTTTTAATTTTGGCAAGGAAATATATTGAATCATGTATAACAGTGCTTCTCAACCTTTTTATCGCCACAGACAGCTCAATGTTTAATAATTTTCCCACAGCTCACTGAGGGGGACGTTTATATTTTATATTGCTTTGGCTTAATTATTTTAATTTAATTGTATTGAAATATGCTGCCTTCAGAATAAAATATAGTTACACAATATATATATATATATCTATATGATTTAACCAAATATAAAGTGATTTCCATGGAAAGTCCCACAAACTTGAAGGAAATATGCTACAATAAATAAAATGGAAATGATTTGACGTTCCTTAGGTGGCCCAGTACCATTCGATCCATGAACAGGTCCATGTCCAGGGGTTGGGGATTACTGATGTATATTGTCGATATAAAATGAGAAACTACTTGACAGTATACTCTTGAATATCCATTAATTACTTCAACAATTGGTTTAATGTTACCTTGAGGAAATTGTACAGTGGGTTATTGATTAGATGATTTGAGATTAAACCTATGGGAAAATGTGATGACTAAACTATATAACACAATAGATCATGTTTAAGCTTTAGTTTGTAAGATAAAGAGGTAACCGTTCATGTTCATATGTTGTGTGTGTGTGTGTGTTAACTTCAGGATTTCTGCATTTTAAATGGAACTAAACCTTAATGTCATTCAGTATTGCGGAACAAAAGTAGGAAAATGGAAGTGTTTGAAGCACAATTCCTTGATCAAAATTATATCTTAAAATCAATAGCCTTCCTATGCTTTTTTTGATGTTACATTTATTTGAATTGGTCAGGGGCATTATACTTGATTTTGTCAAATATTCTGTGAAATAATAGAGGTTCTTGCATATTAAACATTATATAACTGCAAATGCTATTACTTGGTATGTGGTTTTGGGAGTTTCGAATGAAAAGTATCGATCAGAATTATTACTCTTCAAAAATTCAAAGTTATCTGCTATGATATGCTTTTATGATTTTTGTTTAATTCAATGAATACAAAGAGTCCAGTTAATATAGAAAAAAGTCCAGTTAATATAGAAAAGAGTCCAGTTAATATAGATGAATGAATGAAACCAAATTTTTAATGTTTAGATTTTTTAGTAACTTTGGGATACTTAGTGAACACTTAAAATTATTGCAATTGCAAGTTTTGTTATGAAGTCTATTTGTCTTGTGTAAATGCGGTTAACTGTAAAAAAATTTATTTGTTATATAAGAATGAATCTTTTGTAAACTGTTTTTCTGGAATTGATTTGAAATATTGTAATTTTAGTGCTGATTTAATGTGATAAATTAAAGATTTGTGTATAGTAAATGTCTTATTACTAACTTAATTACAATGCAAATATTCTATCATCACTTTTATTTAAACTGGAGCATTTTTGGCTTGGAAGAAAATAATCCAAATAACTTGATACAATCAGTTTACACTAAATGTTATAAGGATCTATGCAAAGATTTCTAATCAGTTCTCATTTGATAAATGAAAATAACTGGTACCATCAATGTCTTAACTAATCTGTTCATTTTACTAAAGTTTATTTTTCGTTTACTTATGGATTAAAGCATTTAAAAGCTTAATATAATCCCTCCCCATATTCCTAATCCCCCCCCCTCTAATCTTTGTAGGGAAAAAGAAGTTTAATGCATTTACTTTTAATTTGTTCCTATAGTTTCCTTCAAGATACAGTGAAGTAAGACAAACTGCTTTGGTCTATACTTTCCAAAGGTAATCATTTTATTTTGCTTTTAAAAAAGAACTAGGAATGCTTTTGATAATATATAATGAATGAAATTATATTACATAATAGTATTTAGTGTTGGTGAAAATATGTTATCAGTGTTTCAGTGAAACATTCTAATAGGAAATGGGAATCATAGTTGAGATCGGTTAAAAACTATAAAAAGCTTGAAATTTTATTTTCTGGAATTGTCTCAGAACTTATTTTCCTGCATTAACATGCAGCCGCAATAGTCTATTGGTCATTATCACACACTTGTGGCTGACATTGTCGAATCCCCAGTTTGAGTCCTGATACCCCTGAAGATCCACCATGTAGAAAGACTGATGTGCATTAAATCTATCATAGCATAAAGCCATCATGTGAATGAGGTGTGGAAATTAGGAGAGTAAAGGGCCAACTCAAATGTCATCCTCCTCCCTTGACCATAATTAAAAGTACCATGTATGTCATCATTTGTCCTAATGTGGCTTTGAAGTGCAACATCATTCAATTGTTCAAACAAAGTATTTTTTTTTATCTAATAATTAACTTCCTTGAAATATTAATTTCACACAAAAGGATTTTTTTTGAACCTGTCAAGTCATATTCCTGGGTGTCAAATAATTGGTGTTAACAGATCTTGACAGACAGCATGCTGCATGTGTGTTAAAAAAATAATAAAAAAAACAAGAGTATGTATTTTAACTATTAGGTTAATTTTACTTTCAATCAGGCCTGCTTTTTAAGAGTATTACTCTTGATTGAAATATCAAAAGATTTTTTTTTTCTCTGTAAAAACTCAGTAGGTTTAATTTCTCCAAAACTACTTTATATTTTATTAATAATTAAAAAAATGTGCCGACTTTGAAAAAAAAATTATAGAATTTTTTTTTGTTTAAAGAATAACTTTATTAAAATATTTTGTTTCAGGTTTAATCAGGGCAATGAAAGAGTACCATTATTCATATTTGGTGACTTTAATTTCCGCCTGGATACTAAAGGTCTTGTACAGGTACAGAGTATGAATTTTCAATTTATTAATTTCTTACTTCTTTGCATCATTAATATGAATTCTTATCAACTCTGCCTTTTTTTAAAGCTTTTATTTAACTTGCAATATAATTTGTTCAGGTGGAATCTTGCAACTCAAATTTGAAGCTGATGTCATCAACCGATTGAGCTGAAATTTTGTATACATGTTTAGTTTGGATGACAATGCATGTTTTGACCATTTATATTCCAATATTGCAATTAGTTAAAAAGACATTAATTAAAAACCTTAAGGGGACACAGTACGATTCAATTGACCAAAATCGGTCAAAAAATCAAATTTAATTTTTTTAGCCTAAATTTTTCTTTATATACTTTTCTATAACCTCACAAAATTTGAAAGCTCTAAACTTAAAAAACGCAGAATTATGATAGCTTTTACGTTCGTTTTTATTCACATCCCTATGGCAAATCAAAACTTTAAACTGCTGTATCTCAGAAAGATAAAATAACTATTTTGTCTTTATTTAAAATGCTAAGGCTTTTTTTCTATTGCGCCTAATGCTTTGACATTTTTTTTACCTATTCCCAATAGTACATGTAACAAAAGTTGGTATGCATTTTTGAATCAAAGCAATATTTATTTTTTTTAAAATAATTAAACTCGGAATTTATACATTTTTTAAGGAATTTTCAATAAACATTCATAAAAAGTATTGTAAGAATACCAATCATGTTAACGCAAAACCCATACCAACTTTTATTATACATAGTTTGATGTACTTGTACATCAAATTTCATGCGTGTACGTCAATTTTTGTAGGAGGAGTAGCATTTTAAAATCACTTCAAAAATTTCTTTTCCTTAAAAAATTACATAGCTAGCTTTTTATGAAATTTTGAGCACAAAATATGTTTAACATAGTATACATTCATAGGAGGCAACCAAAAAAATATTAAAAATCCTTAAATTAAAAATTTTTGGCGTAAATCGTAAAACGCATAATTGTTTTACCCCTGTCGGCTTTTCAGATTGAGCTTAAAGAAGTTCCAATTTTTTTCGACGTTTTTAAAAAAACCATCTAATTCTTTCTATCAAACTCAGACAAAGAATAATTACACAATTGGAAAGATCATTTATTTCACCACAATAAAGTATAATTATTTTTACAAAATATTTTCGATTTTTTCTAAAATGAGTCAAAATTTATGCATTTTCATGAAAATAATTTCTAAATCGTTCCGTATGAATTTTTTTCCCCTGTTAATAAATCGATATTCTGCACTAAAAAAGTGCATGCTTTTCTCTATAAGAATCAGTCATTTTAAGCAATAAAATGCCCAAAACTTTTTTTTATGATTTTTCAAAAATACTCACATTTTTAAAAAATTAAACATTTGATAACTTCATCATTTATAAAGACAATCGCATGAAACTTTTTTTTCCGTTTGTAGCATAGTATTATCCAATTTCTGTACAAAAATTGAAAAAATTGGTTTAAAATTACGGATTTTGAATTTTTTTTTAATCTTTAATAAAAGTAACTTAAAGTAAAAGCAAGGAAAAAAAGTTTTAATGTTTTGATTAATTTTGCTTTGGTCTTACAGTGTTATTAGACCCCACTCCCCATTATCCTCTTGTTGCAGCCCAAGTAAAATATATGTATGTGGTGGGAAAAAAGGTTGAGTACCCCGGAGCTAGACTGTTCAAAATTAACCGGCAAATCACCTTGCAGCAATGATGCATTGAATGAGATGAACAGACTGAGAAACCTGTCCAGCGATGACTAGAATGTAAAAAATAAAAGTAAAAAAAACTTTTTTAAAAAGGAGCTTTTATATTTAAATGCACTGAAAAGAATAAAACAAACTTTTCTTTTAAAGCTTTTTTACTATCAACTAATAACATCATTACACAATTTATGATATAAAAGCTTGTTGCGAGACTTACCTGTGTAGATAAACAGGTAAATTAAGTAACTTGATCTGATTTTAATTTTAAAAAATTTTAAACTTTGTAAATATGAGTACTTAAATCTTGCCACAAGATTTAATATCATAAATTGTGTAAGACATTATAAGTTGATAGTAAAAAAAGTTCTTAAAGAAAAGTTTACTTTATTCTTTTTAGTGCATTTAAATAAAAGCTTGTATTTAAAAAAGTTTTTTTACTTTTAATTTTAAATTGTATCACATAAAATATTCTTGACCATCTATTACATGCATTGTTTATTGAAGGCCTTTACTTGTATACTAATATCTCAAAATGTTGAATTTTTTACCCCCCCCCCCAACAAATTGAATGAGTTTTTCTATTTTTAATCATTTTAAATGTTTAAAATTCCTTTAAAACTATTAATTGCTGTATTGTTAATGTAAGTTTATATAAATTTTTCTTTTTCATAGAAACTTACAAAAAAAGCCATACCTGTGTATGTAAAAAGTGCCAAAAATGAACTTGAAAAAATTTTATATAAAGACAAGCTAAATGAGGATAAGGTAAGAGATTTATTTTTCAAAGCTTACTTTTATATCAGAAAACTTCAATGTTTACTATTATATTATTTTTTAACAACTGTATGGAAAATTATTTCATTTTTTAAAATTCATATTGAAATAGATTTATATATATTGAAAGAATTGCTTACTTTCCTTCACATTTGACACATTTAGACTACACATAAACATCTTACTTTTTAGTCATTTTTCTGATTTATTTTTTAAACTCAACATTGATAAAATCAAAGGTTCTTTAGTAAGATTTTTTAAGAAAATGTGAAAGAAAAAATGATTTATGTGTAGAAAAGTGTACTTTTTAAATTTTTGAATATCAAATAATTTTGAATATTTGATTTAATTATCTTAAAGATTATACATTTGAATTTAATAAAGTATAGAGAATGGGGAGCTTGCCTATTTCATTCAGTTGTTATAAATCAAAAGAAATATGGAATGATTACTCTTAATAATATGAAACACTTACCTTTTATCAAAACATTTTGTTTGCTCTCTGATTTTTAAGAAATCTGTGTCAAAGCTTAATGTTAAATTTGAATATCCCCTTCAGTGGCACACACAAAGGGGGTTCCCGGGTTAGACCCCTACCCCCATAGACCTAAATTTTTTTTATGATTGATTGGAATCCTTTGTATATAATACAAAAAATTTAATTAAGTATTTGCTATTAATAATTAATTTTTTACTGTTTTTTGTTCCCAGTAACTGTAAAAATCAAAAGAATATATTGTGCAGTATAGTGGAGTATAATATGAGAATGGTGGACTTTTGCCCCTGGCCCCCCCCCCCCCTTGAAAAATTCCTATGCACCACTGCCTTACTTAAGGGGATATAAAATTATTAAGTTGTTGATGGATTATATTAAAAAAATTGTATAACTGTAACAGTGAAGAAGCAAAACTTGAAATGTGCATATACAACATAAGTGGCCTCATTCTTTCAAGTCTTGTCACTGCTGCATAGAGGAACTGATGCATAATCAATCTATCAAAGCTCAAAGTCTTTCCAAGAGCATGGTGTGGGAGTTTGGAGAGTGGTGTGCCTGGTTAGATGTCTTCCTCATCACTTTGCTGTGCAAATTTATTACAAAGTCTGTTGCCAACAGCCTTGTGTAGTTTTAAAGTGCAGCATGAATAAAACAATATGCATATAGTAAAGCTTCAAAATAAATATTTCAGTTATTTGAGAAGTTGTCTTAAGTTTTGTATGTGTGATTTTATTCCCATCTCTTATCTGAGAGAAAAATAATATGAATATCACCTGATATATTGTGGCCTCAAACTTGTATTAAAAAATTTATTTAAGAATTAATTAATCTTTATGTATTTATTTGGAATATGAATGATGTTGGATGATATAAACACATGTTACAAAAAAAAACTGAACATAATTTTAAATTTATTTTACTGCAGCTCTTAATTTTCTGCATGGATTTGTATATTATGATTATATATCTATTAAAGTAGTAATTTTATTTTGTGTGATATGTATTACCTTCTAATCATATTTAACGAAAAATATAAATATTATTATATCTTAAAATGAATTTAAACTTTTTTTATTTTACTTAAGAATTATTTATTTAGTGGATTACTAAATTAATGAAGTAATATATTAAATGAATATATAGAAAATCATCAGTGGCATATTATACATTTTTTGGTTTGGAAATAAAACAGTTTTTGTCTGAGATATTAAAAAATAAATACCCTTATATAAATTAATCATTGTAGAGTATGTAGCAAGAGCATCAAACTCAGGTGGATAGAGTTAACATATGCAATATAACCATTAGCATTACTGCAAGGAAAGTTATAATATTAAAGAGTGAAGGAATTTTAAATGCAATTTTCTTGAAAACCTAAAATGTACCATTTTGTTTCAAGGTTATGTTATACTAAAGCTTACCTGTCAATGTGCAATGTTTGAAAAAAATTGGTGGCCTAAACGTTTTTCTCCTTCTCAGTTGTGGCTTTCTTATTCAGAATAAATTTGTTTTAAATTATAGATTCTATAAATGTGTGGCAGGATATGATTATTCTGATATTTTGTTTTGATAATTGTTTGCTTCCGTTAAAAGCTTTGAAATAAATTAAAAATTTGTTGAATCTAGTATATAAATATTTGTATAGATTTTGATTTCAATATTTAGATCTTGATCATTTTATTTCAATTTATCAATGTAGGTTGTTCTTACTGTGGGGAAAAAATATTTTGAATTGGATGATCATGAAGCAACTTTTGCGGGTAACGAAAAATGGGTTAGTATTTGAATTTGAAATGTAAACTTGAATTTTTATTTAAGAATATAAAGATTACTGTCATTTTTAAAGGATGAAAGAAGGTTTTCAAATCCTTATACATTTAACTAAATTTTAATAACATGCAGTTTCAGAACTTGATCTCACACTAAATTGCGAATCTGTATTAGACTATAATTTTAATATTCAGAAAATTTATCTTTTAAAAATTAATTTGAAGTTCCTTTTTGAAATACACATACATAAATTTAAAATATTTTTATTTTTCAGTTGCAGGAGTATGACAAAGAACCTAAACCTTTTGAAAAGGATCTTTTTGAATTCGAAATTTCATTCCCTCCAAGGTAAAATGAATTTCACTTTTTGTTTTTTATAGTATTTTAATTGGGGAGAAATATGCTAGTGTATTGTCATTTTGTGTCACTTTATTAAAATCTTTATTGTAACTGATATACTGAAATTTATTGGTGAAAGGTAAAAAATTTTTATCATAATTTTGTTTTTATTTTATGAATTTTCTTTAGTTTGCATCTATAGGAGATATATATGTGTATCCAACTTTGTAGTATTAAAGAAATCAAAATACAAGATATAACATTATTGCTCATCAGAAATAAAATAAAAATAACTTTGGAAAGTTTTCAAAGATGGCTTTTGACAAAAGATTGGGACTATTCTTTTTGCATGGAAAGACAAATGGGGAAAAAAATGGTATTTTAAAAGACAAATTGTAACATTGATTTATTGGTTGCCAAGTATCCTTGGATCTTGCTCTTTATCAATGGCCCCCTCACAGCTCTTGACATTCCTGTACTCAATTTTTTTTCCCCTCTCTCTTGGGCTTACATCAACTGTTTGTTCCTGTGTCATTTTAAAGATACTTAGCTTTTTGCAGATGCTAGCTGCTGGAGGCTGATAATATATTGAATGCATTTTCAGTAGCATGTGGATTAGAATTTCTCCTTACAAAAAAGCTAGTTTGCATTTATTCAAGTTCTACTGACTTTCAAAATAATAGTCAGTGGGAGTTAAGTTCTGTGAATGTGGCTGCTTGCAGTTTCCAATTGTAATTCTTATCGCTTTTGCACTGTGTTGTCTTTTAATTATCTCATGATTGGTTGATCAATTTCGGTTTTTTAAAGCCTTATTTTGCATTATATCTTCAAAATGTGGAATATAAATATCTGTTTATATTGATATACCAGATCTTATTGAAGAAATAGTGAGTTATTCTAGAGCTTTAAAGTATTAAACAATTGCCCTAATTTTTCTGATGTATTTTTTGGGGCAGTGTTTCACTAGCTCATATGTATGTCTAGCCTCATTGAGGTGCTTGTCATAAAGAATCTATTTTTGTCTCAATATAATTTTAAAAAGCTCAGTCTGTTGGTGAACGAGCAAAGAAAGTGTCATCATTTGTGATTATTGGTTTCATTTGTTTTGTTCTTGCCTTTTCATTTTTCTAATTTATCTTGCTCAACAAAAGTGGTAAAGTCCTCAGTTCCTTGCTTAGATCTGTTAGAGTTGCGTGCTTTCATTTTCTTATTGTACATGATTATTTGCAGAAGCATTTACATCACATTAGAGTAAAGGATTCTGCTTGTTGCCCTCTGTGCTACCAGGGTGAAATGGATGGTGGCCACCTCAGACACTGCCCCATTGTTTTGAAATTTTTTGTAAAACAACCCTATGGAGGCAAATTTTGATTTTTTTTTACTTCGTCATCATTTTATTGGGCTGCTCGTCGACTAATGGCAGAGATGCCAAAAATGGGCATAAGATAAAGTAAAACTTTTCTGATTTGTTGCTAATGAATTAATACAGTAGTTTTGAAAATGCTGAACTTTGTATTTCACTCTCATTTTGAGCTAAATTGGACTATAATTATTTTGAATTCATTATCTACATTTAAATGAGACCTTTCTTTTACTGGTTTCTTTTTAAATGGTAGAATTAGCTACATGTAATTTTAAAAACCGAAAGCGCATGCTACAACATCAAACATAGAATTCATGGTATGGGTTGTTTATATGTATTGCATATTTGACTTTCCTACTTTTTCATTATCATGCAAAAAAATTTGAGAGAATACATACTGTTAACACAAGAAATGAAAAAGAATGGGGCTTTGAAATAAACTTTCAAATCCTAATCATTAATCCTTTTCATTCATTAGCTCAGTTTCATATAAAAATATATTCTTTTCAGAGTATAAATGTTAAAGCAAATTTCTATCCAAATAGTTTTATATAAATAATAGAATTGTTTTTATGGGAAATTGTAAAACTATTTCATCTAAAAAGCAAAGTTGCAAATAAGTATATGTATTCATTATTTTAATTTGAGATGATTGTGACTGTCTTGATGGAATTCTGATGAATGGCACAATTTTCAGTTTAAATAACTTCAAAAATAATTTTTCATTCTTTTTAATGCAAATAATTTTTGTTGAAATGAAGAGGTAAATTAATCTTTCAGCACTTTTTTGTACACTTCTTTGAGTGTATTTGTTGAGTAAGATGCAAGAAAACATAACTTGAACTTGTTATGAAAAAAATTGAATTTTCAAATAAGATGAATTTTTGTAAACAAAATCATTATATTTGGAAATTATCATAAAAAATACTTTAAAGATTTCTCTTGTACCATTTCAGCATAATTTTATGTATACAGGTAAATTATTTTATTGTTTTTTAAATAGTTTAAATATTTAAAATTTCGTTATTCGGTTTTTTTTTTTTTTTTTTAATGTTTAGTTTATAGGTGTTTTATAAGTAAAGTAAATTTTATAAATGTAAATGAAATAGTTTTTAATTTCTTTTTAAATCTTACTTTTAATTTTAGCCTTGGAACAGAGAATGTTATATTGAAAATTTGAATAAATGTCACTGAGAAAGTCTCAATCTTTCTGATTTGAGAAATGGTTTATATCTACATGTTAGTGTATTGTCATTTTGTATTTCTGTAAAAAAAAAAAAAAAATTTTTTTTTTTTTTTTTTTTTTGTAAAAAAGAATTTTTTTTTTTCTTTTATTGTACTTTTTTTTTTAAAAAAATCTTTTGTGTTTTATTTTAATTCATTAATATATTTAAGCAGAACAATAATTTTTTCTGTGAAATTGTTTTGCAAGCAACTTACACTCAACTTCTTATTAGAATATTGACTGAATGTTTACCTGAAAGCTGCAATTTTTTTTCTTTCTCTTCAATTCTCTGTTCATTTTAGCAGTGTGAATACTATTTATGTTGAGTGGAAGAATAGTACATGATTATTAATTCTCTTTTGCTACTATTTAATATGTGAAATTTTTTTATTATGAGTGTGTAAAAAGCTGCATAGTAACATTGAAGCAAATGTTAATTTTAAGTAGAAATTCAAATAAACCTATTCACCCACACACACATGAAATGTCAAAGGTGGGCAAACCAATCAAATAATTTTTTCTGTATTTAAAATGATTCAATTAACCGGCAACTCATCGTCAACTCAAGGGTTCAATCCCATAATTGTATGTTGAAAATACAATTATTATTTGTAATGTTTTTTTTTATTTGTATTAATTTTTAAAAATAAATTCATGTATTGATTTTGGTATAATATGTACAATTTATGATATGCAGTACATTAGCATGTTTTTACTGTAACTATTATTTTTTCTTTCAGTTATCAGGGATAAGTTTTGGTGTACAAGTTTAAAAATGTGTTTGATTTTTTTAGCAACTAAGCATTTTATATTTAGTAATGATTTTGTGGGTATAATAATGGGTTTTATTGTAAAAATAAAAATGTATATTGCACATTGGAATAATTTGAAATAAATTCTTGAAATGCATTAACAAATAAATCAGGGTTTTTTTGCTCTTTGGAATGAGATGTCATTAGAAATGATTTAGTATGCGTATCAGTTGTGCATATTTAAATAACATAGCATAGTTAAATTTTCATTGAATTCCCCCCCCCAAAGCATATTACATATATCTGAAAAAGTATAAGGTAGTTGATGCAATACAATGTAAAATTAAAATTAGATTCAATGGCCATTGTCTGTACATTTCTTAACTTATCTGAAAATTTCTTATCTTGAAAATTCAAAATGTAGAGTTTCATGTGTTATATAATTTTAAAATTTTTCATTGAAAACCCTATTGACCAATAATTTGTCTTAAGTTTGATGAATCAATTATATCTAGTCATTCAAGAAATTTTTCATCCTTTAATTATTCAGCTATCCTTATAATGAAGATACTAGTGGAACTAGTTACATGAGAACCAGATGTCCTTCCTGGTGTGACAGAATCTTCTTAAGCCGGAGTGCTTTATCACTTGTTAATATGGTAATTATGATTTAAATTCCTTATTTTTTGACTACATAAAAAAAAAATCATAGTACAGTAGAGTTTCAAAAACATGGCACACTCAATAACCTGGCAGTCTGGATAACTCCACCAGACCCTTGCTTGTTTTCAGAACGATACCGAGCAAGACATGTGCAATGCAGAATTTATTGCTACAGTTATATTTGATTAAGAAAGGCCCGAAAAGAATGAAGGCATTATGGACAGTGTACAACTCCTAAAATATCACTTAATGAGGGATTATTGGCTATCAAAACCACCCTTCAGGATTTTGAACAACAAGGTGCATTGGTAATGGACTTACCACTCCTTTGTCATCTTTATGATGAAGCAGCAAAATTCAGTATAGAAGACAATATGCATTTCTGTAAAAAAAAATAGTTGGTTTTTGCAAAATCAGCTGCTTAAGTTTTCTTTATAGACAGCTTTATGCCTTCAGGAAGTATTTTTCTGAGGTGTATCTAATCAGGTAAATTACTATATACTATGTATTCATTTTAATTTCATTGTTCATGTAGTAAACACTATGCTTTCATAAAGTATATACTTTTCATTTGTTTAAGAGTATTTGGGCAGCTTATTTTCTGTTGTATTCTCAAGCAAATAATACATACATAAGTACAGTACAATATTTTTTGAAGAAACACTTGTTTTTTTTTTTTAATCCTATTCTTGATAACCTGACATTTTCACAAACTCGACCACCTTTTGATCCACATTAGGCCCAGTTTGCGAGACTTTATGAACTGTCTAATTTGAGAACTATCTTCTATTTATGAAAATGAAAGGAACTACAAAAAGGATATTTATTTAAAATAAGTTTTTCTTACCTTTGTATATGTGTTATTGTAAATTTGTTGCTTGTCTTTTTTAATGTTAAACAAGCAGTTTAATGTTAAATTTCTTGATGTACACAATATTGTATTGAGATCTGTTTATTGATTTATATTTTATGAAGGAATTTCTAATAAAGTTTCATTAAGGAAGCTGTAAACAGATACATGATTGAGTGTTCTTTTGAACCCACTTTAAATTGTGTCATTGCATTGTGTATTTTCAGCTTGTTACTTTTAAAATTTTTTTCAACAAAAGTGTATTGTGATACAATAAACATTCGTAATTTGGTATTTTCATCACTTTCTTTCGTCGATTACACTCTCTTATGTTAGATTCTGTTTTCCAATGTTTTGAAAATTATTTAAATGACTATGTATATTCCTTAACAGATCAATGTAGTTTGTATTAAATGAAATTTTACTAATTTATAACTTTCTTGTGTAGCATTTTTAATTTTGTAATTATCTAAATTATGTTTTATTATGAATAATCATGACATTTAAATATTTAATAAGGTAGGAATTTTTCCCCAAGATGTTATGGAATGCTGGGAAAATAATGCACTTTTGATGATAAGGAAAAATCTTTTAACTTTTGAAGAGATAGTCAAAATGTAAAGTAAAATTAAATGAGAATTGTTATATATTTATTAATTTTCTTTGTCAAATGTTTTGTGTTTAACTTTTGTTGTAAAGTTTTTATTTTTTCTTCTCTCACATAATTTTATTGCAAAACTCTAAAACAAAGACTTGAAAACTATATTTTGGTATGTGGATGACTCTGAAAAAACTATAGTATCTCTAAACCCAACATTTTGTGAAGTTGTTCATCCTAAGTGACCTTACAATTTTTTTTTTTACCCCTTTTACCTCATAAAACTTTGTATCAAATAACTTCTTTTTGGATTTTTTAATTGTATCTTCATACATGATATAGTCGTGTATTTAGTATGAAGGATTTTATAGTATACTCTGTTTCACTTCAAGTTGGCAGTGTTGGGAAAGGTAGGGAATGTAACAATCCGCTTGAAAAAGTAGTTCCAACATGTTCTGGAATTTAAATCAATGCAAATGCACAGAAAATTATTAAAAAGTATCATGTATTATAGAAATTGTAAGTTTAAAGATATATTTTAAGTTAATCACATCTTAAAAGCATTTATTATTTAATACCTGTGAACGAATACAGTAGAAAACAACCACTTGACTTTTGGCTGACAACAACAATATTTGGCTGAAAAAACCGGTTTTCAAGATTACATTCTTCTGAAATATTCGTGCCAAATCAACGCCATTCGCTTTGCGATTTAGCTTCGTTAGATAATATTTTTACATCTTGTGCGCTATCTTGATTCTAGTTGTTTTTTGAAATTTTAAACATTTTTTTTACAACAAAAACAGAGTTCTAAATATCAAAATATATAATTTTTGTATTAAATTATTATAATTCTTTTTTTTCTTTAAAAGTTATACTTATTGAGTTGAATATATAAACTTTGCATATAATGTTAGTAACATAATTTTTGAAATATGCATCGAGATATTTTTTTCCAGATAAACTATAAATTTTATAAAAGATTATAAGTTTTAATATTGATAAATTTTTGAAATTAATCCCCAAATTCTATTATGTACTTCTGTATATCTTAAGCTAACGTACACAAACGGCATTTACATGTAATGTGAATAATAATTACAAACTGATTTAAAACAGTAATAATGGAAAACAGATGATTAATTATTTATAAACAATATAGAAATTTTTATTCGTGCTAATTTGATATCGGGGGGTAGTAGCGCGAAGCTGTTTATGTTTGCCAAGATGGGCGATAATATTACAATATGGTTACCTTAATATTTTCATCGTCTGTCGATGTGGTTGCCATGGGGATAACGTATATTAGAAATAACTTATTCGTTTTTTCCCGCTATAACCCTTTAATTTCAGACGATATCTATAAAAACTTAACCATTTTCAGTTTAATTTTTCTATTTGCGTCTTCTGTTTAATTATGGGCTACTTTCGAATATGGATATTTCTAAAATGAGTGAGTTCTAGAATATTTTTTTCTTAAAAGAATAAGTGTTGTGCTTTTAATTATCGCTATAAATAATTTATTTTCGTTTTAAAAATGTTTTTTTTACGTTCTTTGTTCGATGAAATTCGTTGAAGGGACTTACAGTGCAAGTTTCATATTGCACGCTTTCACTACTTTGTAATTGATATTCTAAATTAATTTTAACATACATTATGTAATTATTTTATTCATAATGAAAAAAAAATGCAATTATTACTATGTGTAATAATCATATAATATTCGTTACTTATAATTGTTTCTTTTAGCATTTATTTATAAATATTACTACATACTTTGTTATTTATTTATAATTAATATTGTTCTTTATTAATAATAGTTATTATTTAATTACAATTTATTATCTTATTCATTTATAACTATTTTTGTTTATTTATATAGCTATTATGTTATTTATTTATAGTTCTGTAGTACGAGTTCTCTTATGCATTATTTTTATTTCTTTACAATTCGACGATTATTCTTTTTAATAATTACTATTTAATTATATTATGATTATTGTTTCTAATAACCGTTATATAATCGTACTATATGAATATTACATAAAATTACGATAAAATAATATGAGCTTATTATATGCTGCTTATTATTAGTACATGTTACTTTTTATTACACATTAATCATTATTTATTGATTGATCTAGGTTATTCTCAATCTCTTCCTATATCCTTTATTTGAAATACATTTAAATGTATTTCAAAACATTTCTTTAAAATTGTGTATCATTAAACTACCGCTAGGCCGCCATATTGGATTTCAGTCCAGCAGCAAGAAACGCTGCTTGGCGTGATCCTTATCACGCCAAGCAGCACTTGGCGCTATTACCCCCGTTATCAAATTAGTTCCTTTTTATTTTATAAACAGATGTAATAAATGAAATTATGAAACTAAAGATATATGAGCCGTTTATTTTGAAAATAGCATGTCACTTAAAAAAATCAATGTAATGATAGCATGTGAATTACAATTTAACCATATTTTTTCATTTAAAAAAATGCAATCAACATGTTGGGAATTATTGAAATTTTATTCGAGAAAAGTTTTGCTAGTTAATTAATCAATATTTTTAAACATATTGAAACATAAACTCTTAAATATTTCGATTAAAGAAGGGGCTTATACTATTATCAAAAAAAGAACTCATACAATTTTAATGAACAAATTTTTCAAGAGTAATTTTTTTGCTCGCCAAATATGAAGAATTTTATATTTGTTATAGTCACACTCTTCTCTTAGAGTAACCCTGTAGCGGCTGTGATTTGGTCAGCGTACCCTTCCCAACGCTGCCAACTTAAGGTGAAACGGAGTATAGAATAGTTATTTTTTTTATATATATAGTAACCAATGCAAATTTTTTAACATTTGTATCAACTTTTATTTTCAGAAGTAACTTTCTATACTTTACCCCTCCCATATATCATAAGTGTTCATTTTATTTTTCAAATGAGAACCAGAAGTTTTAAATTTTTAAAGAACCCATATGTTAATTTATATATATATTTTTTTTAATAGAATCCATTAGAAAACGGCAAACCTCCTGTGCTGTACGAACTAGTCGGTGAAGGTATGGGTGTAGGAGATCACAAGGTAAGCTGTATATGATTTTTTTGAATAGTTATGTCTATAAATTATTAAGGTCTTTTAAATTAAAATTTTAAATTGTACTCCTATGATTATGCCACACTGATTTCAATCATTTTAATTTAAATTGGAAGTAAAAAGAATATTTAAAAACTTGGTTGTACTATTTTAAGTAGGGCTGTTATTTCTAAAAGAGTGGTTAAAAAGAATGTGTTGATAAAAATGAGCCTCTTTGCTTCACACTTTTAAAATACTTAAAATCAGAATCTGGGTTTCATTTTTTTTCTGTTAAAGAGCAAATGCTTTAAGTGGACTAAAGTTTCCAAATCAGTTCTTGTTTCAATAAATTAATTTTACTACAAATTAGAAAAGACTGGTTAAATGTAATAAATTTAAATGTATATTGCATTGTAATAAATACCCTTTAATACTGCTTTATTATCAGTATTTAATTTTTTATTCAAAATATCAGTTATTAAAATTAGCCTTCTGAAATGTTATTTATTACAATATAAAAATTGTATGCTTTAATTATGTCTTAAGTATCCTTGCAAGAGTCGCATTGCATTGTTTTTATTTTGACAAACTGTTTATTTATTTCAAGGGAGTTGTATACAAAAATAGTAATCAATTTGTAAGAAACATTTTTAAAATAATTTTAAAGCTTTAAAAAAATAATGATAAACTCTTCAAATAATAAATGAAAGGTAGACATTTTAAAATATACTTTTGTTTTAAAAATAAGTTTTTTAACCTCTGGAATCATATATGTCATATAAGACATATGTGATTAATTAGTGTTTCTGTACTATTGCAGAAATTACAAAAAGGATTCATTTATGAATTTACCTTATAGGTTAACTAAACAATGATGAATTTGTCTTTGAAATATAAAGATGAAGAGTATGACTTAGAGTTTTAGGTATTGCTGGTATGATAGTTAAAAGAGAAATAAAAGAAAGACTAATGTTTTAAATGTTATAAAACCATATTACATATAGCTGTTTAATCTTATAAATGATTTAAAATAAAATTTAAGTTAGCATTCTGTTTGTAAAAGCTAGTTAAAATTTCATATTGTTATATATAGCCTAATTTTTTTTTTTTTTTTTACATTTTATTAATGAATGTTCAGAAAATATTTATTTTTTGTTAAATCAGTTTTATATAATTTATCTATTTTATTTTAAAGGATCTTAGTAAATCTGCTTGGTAATTTATATTACTTGTTAGTTTTATTTTCCTTTAAGAAGGTAATGTTAAAGTGAAATTTATAACCTAACATATGTTAAGGATATTTTTCTTTGTTATATAGCCGGTGATGTTATTATGTAGTCTTCGATGTTACCCAGGTGAGTCAGTATTTCATTATGAAAATTTTTTCAGTTATATGAGCTGTAGTGCAACACACATTATTTTTAAAAATACAACAAAGTAGAATAAAGTACATTGTCATAAAAATTTCATTGTAATAAAAATAATTGTTGATTAGCAGCATAGTTTACCTTGATTATTTGCTTTTTGTTTTTATAATTTAAGTTGCTTTTGTTTTTATAATTTAATTGACAGAAAATTAAAACACCCACGCTTTTTGTAGAAATCAGTTTTTTATTGATCAGGTAAAATTTACTGGAAAATTGTATTTTGTAAAAATATTCTTAAAAATATATATTTTAATTTGTTTATAAATGTTTGTTTCTTCATATTACTTTATAAGACATCACCCATCTTTTAAATTAGGATTAAGTACTAATGATTTCTCTTTAAGGAAATTGTGTGTGATGTGTACATAGTAATTTTGAAGCCCAGTGGCTGAGTGGTAGCATATCACACTTCCAGGCAACTGGTCCGGGGCTCAAACTTTGAGCTGGGCAAGGTCCACTCAGTGGGTTGCTAAATGAGTACCAAGCTTGCATTGGAACTAAAAACCAAGGGGTTCGCGTCAGACTGACCACCTGACCCGAACATCTGCTCATGCACCTCAGGGCCCAATGTCATAAAAACTGAGGTGGGCACAGTAGGCCTTTGCCCTCACGGGGTGTTGTACCACTGAGTTTAGTTTTTAATAATTTTATTTTAGTGTTATTTTATCCCCTTATTCTTTCTTTCATGAATAACATTTAAAATTCTAATTAAATGAATGTGAAACTCAATTTTTATATTTGTAATTAGATAATATTGTTCTTCTTGCGTGAGCTTTGTAGTTTTAATTTCAGGTAAACACAACTCAAACCAGCTTCATGGACCTTAGCACAGAGCTCTTAGAAATGAGTACAAAACCGAACGATCTGGCTCCACGAATAGTGAGCTGCGAAACCTAAATCACCTAGTACATGACCATTTGAAAAATCATCAAGTAATACAATGTTTCATCTTAGGTTTAAACTGTCATGTTCGTTAACTGTTCTCTAGATACTATATTTCAAAGTCAATACACCTCAACTATAGACAGTATTTTACAAACAAAAATACTTGTTTTTAATAGTCATTAACTATAAATGTAATGCTTCTGGTTATTCTAGTATTCCTTGTGATTTTCCATGACTTTTAGGTGTTGCACTAATAACACAAAGTGATTGTTCTGTAGATGCTCTTAATTGAACAGTCATTATTTTTTTCTCCCCAATTCACGAATATAAAAGTGAAAAACATTCATTTCTTTCTTACCAACAGTATTATCTAATGCATTTAAATTAGTATTATAGTATGTTCGTTCCCTTTTAAGATGTTTTATTTATAAATTGTGCAAAATGCTGATTCATTTAAACAAATTTTAAATAAAAAGAATAAATTAAATAATATAGCTGGGCTCTTCTCTATCTATTTGAAAGAACAATTGATTACTGTTTTATCTTTAAGTATTGTCAAATAATTTTGTAAATGTCAATGAGGATCCCTTTCTTTTCATTTTGAAGATATATCAAGTAAATTCCATTTAAACATCCCCTTTGTCACATAGGAATAAGTTTTAATTCTTGATATTGAATTTATTTTTAAAAAATATATATCTAATTTCATCTTAATAAAATGAAAGAGCAGGTTCAGTTATATGTTAGATTCATAATTTCATCGAAATTTAATTAAAAAATTTTGTAGTTATGGAAATTTATTTGTTATATTTAGGTTAAGTATTTATTCATCCTTCTGTAGATATTAGTGTTTCTGTTTCAGTAGAAGCTGTATAACATGCTCTTACTTTTTTATTTTGCTCAGTTTTTAAAAGATATTAATATTATCTATCCAGGTTTTAGAGCTTATTTTACCAAAGATATTTATTGCAAAATAGTTTTGCTATTGAATTAAAAAAAAATTTCATAGCTGTAATAACACAGCACATTACATAGGATAGGCACATTGTATTCTTTTGCTCCTTTAATGATTTTTAATTTTATTCAGCTTTTGTCAATAGTAGGGAAAATTATTCAAAAGAATTAAGTTTTGTATTGTGGATTTGTTCTAGTTTCATAATATAAAATAATTGCTTTATTATTCTTGTAATATATTCACACTTATCTTTGTCAGGTTTTAAGATTGGGAATAGGTAATTTTTTTTTTAAAAAAATTAATTCTATTAGACAAAGGTTTTTTCAAGTATTTTTATTCAGTTATATTTATTGAAAATCTGAATTATTCTTATACCAAAATTTTTTGATGGTTAAAAATATAAATTTTAGCTAATGTTATTCATTTAGGTCTCTTTTTATATAATTTAATGCATTTTTTAACTTAGGTTGTAATTAATCGTTTGTTAGTTATTTATTAAAAATCTAATTAGACTCTATTTTAAAGTTTCCAATTTATAATATTGTGCAATTTAAAATTGTTTATTCAAAAAATGTATGACTAAGTCCGTCCCTACTCAATTTTAACTGAAAACTTTTATGGTAATTAGTTACTAAGACATACTTAAATTATGGTTTCATACGTTCCATCTCATTAAAAAATTTAATAAAAGTTTTTTTGGGTTTTTTTTTACATTCCTTTAAACTGTGTGTAAACTCAGATTTCCTCTCCCTTATAATTTTGTTCTGAATCTTTGTGTAAAACTCCATATACATTGTGATATGTAAAACTCCGTAAACATTATGATAATCTTTCATAAATGTTAAATTTTGTTGCTTTTATTGTTTCCCTATCCATCTCTTTCAAAACAGTTAAGTCTAGAATCAAACATTGATTTTTTTTACTCTCAAATATGCTAAGTTCCTGGCTATAAGAATATAATTTTTTATTAGAGTGAGCTCTATTAATCCTTAACTGGTCCAGTTGTTTCTAGAGGACACATTCGGGATTTTTTTGTTCTTGTTTTTGTTTCAATTCATATTTGCACTTTATAAAACACATAACTGCTCATTATTTTTGATAATTATTTAAATGCTTGGATGTGACAAAGAATTCTATTAGAGCTCTTGTGAGTTTTAGTTAGAGGTATAATTTTTTTTTCTTACTAGCATTGAAATTATTTTTTTAACTTTCATAAATGCCGAAATCATATTAGAACCATAAAGTTATAAAACACATTCTAAGTAGAAAAAAATCTTTTTTTTTTTAAATCTTATTGCAAATTTTGATGTAATATTTGAAGGAATTTACTACAACCTAATTAATCACCACAGTTAGACAAGTGAAAAATTGGGAGTTTAACTCGGATATATCTGAAAATTATTTAATTGAGCAATATAACTACTATACTCTAAATTCTACTAGACTTCAAAAATGTTCATATAGTTTTGTTGAACTTCCTTTGATTGTAAGTGTGAAGAAATTATCCTGATCACCTCACCCCTTAACTGCCAAGAAAAAATTGCACAATTCACTCCCCAATGCCACTGTTTATCACACAGGTGTGAATTATGCAATACTTTGGGGAGGGAAAGAAAAGACATCCTTCACAATCACTATCAAAGTCGTTACATAGCATTCCAGAGCCTTTGGAATAGTTTTACATTTAGCAGTGCAATCCAAAGGTTTAGGATTCAAAAAGGCATATGTATATGCCAGGAGCAGTTAACATTATGGCTAAAAGCAAGGCCTATATATATAAGCCAGCTGCAGATAAGGGGTTAAAATCAAAAATACATGAACTTTACTGATGCCTTGTTGTGTAGCCTTTTTTCAGCATCTACTAAACAAATAAATTCTTAAATTCAAATTGTGTGAAAAAATATATTGAAACAAACTAGAGTTTGTATTAGTGTTTGGAAGTAAATGATCAAATACCATTGCAAAAAACTCGTTTATTTAATCCAGTATCTTAATGGTAAATAATCAGAGTGAAAATCTTGAGTCCTAACCAATAATAATGAAGATTCATTTATCTTTTACAAGAGTATTCAAATTACAGCCATACAGTTTCCATCTCCAGAATAAGTCCAAACACCAATCGCATGAAGTTTCCCTAACTACACAACCTTGCTCATCAATTACAATCTCTACATTCTCTACTAAACACTTCAGATCTCTTTTAAGATCAATCCTAATTAGCATATAGCATTGTTCCATCACAAGGCAAGTTTCTCAGATTAACTAAACAATCTATAAAATAAATTTCTTTTGGAGGTTTGTTGAAAAACATCGACAACCCACTACATTATGTCTTCATAGATTGGTTGACTCATTTAAAGATAAAAATAGCGTATTGTTCAGTTTTTGAGCAGTATTAATTTATCTATAATAGGGGTTTCTGAAGTGGGATACGTGTACTCCTGGGGTATGCAAATGTTAAGGATACACCAAAGTAAGTTCACGATAACTTACAAGTGTGCTTATATACAGCATGAGTGGGAGGTATCTTATTGGCTGTGTAGTTTCACTTGTGTTTTGTTTCACTAGCATCTGGGGGGCTCAGCAACAAAATGCATCGGTTTTAGAGTGCATTTGCACAAAAACTTGGGAAGCCAAATCATTTTAGAGGAAGATATTTTAAAACATTCAAAAAGAAACTACTGTATATTCCTCACTTTAAATTCTGATTCAAAATGTAAATTTAGAATTTAATTTAAATATGTATTTTGTTAAAAATGAATTACAAATATTTTTAGCTATACAGTATATATATTATGGGATATAAAACTTAGTTTTATTTTCATTTTATGGGTATTCAATCAAATAAGTTTGAGGATTGCTGAACAGAAAGAAAGTCTAATTGTTTCTTCCCATATTCAGCAATAAATAACTTAAATCTAATTAAAAATTATTTTGATAAATTTGTACATGCCTCTTTAATGTTGACTCATTAAAATATTTAAAATTACTCTTTTATCAGTTGTAAATAAATTACATTAAATACTTATTAGGTTTAAAAAATATTGTTTGTTTTTTTTATCAAATAAAAGACAACTAACAATATCAAAAATTATTTGAATATTTTTTTAACACATCTGGGGGAAAAAAACTATTGTGAAGTTTTTATTTATCATAAATTTTTAATTTCATTTATTTTTTAAATTTTTCAGTAATATATATTAAAGTGCCAGAAATTTTAATCATGCATGCTAGGAGCATTTTGTGTAAGTAATTATCTTTATATTGATTTTGGCCACCCATCCAGTATAGTGATTAGTGAAGCTGAGTGCGGTGCCATAGGGCCTGGGTTCAAATCCTGGAGAAGGCATGGATGTTTGTAAATGTATAGTGCCTTCGCGGCATGAGGGTACTCTAAATAGCTGTTGCTGCAAGTTCTCTCAAGAGGTTGGAAGAAAGGTGGGAGATCCCTGACCACCCCCAGGGTGTTTTCCCTCAAAATTGGGGTGTAACCAAGCAAAATCGTACTGTCACCTGCATGGTGCTCAAAGCTAAGGCTAATGACAAGCATAAAAATCTAGCCTCTATGATCTGATGTTACTGTCGATCGGGTGGCATAAGTAACAACAACATTTATTTTGAGACCAGTTAAGGATAGAATGAGCTCATGCATAATGAACTTTACATTACAGTTTGTATTTATTCATAAAAAAATTGAACAATTAAAAATTAGATTTCTTCCCACTTCTCAAAAAAAAAAATTACTTTCAGTGACAATTGATTTTAAGTTATGATGTGAAGTTATTTTCCCAAATTGTGTAATGTATATTTACGGGTATTTTTTTATTTTGTACATAATGCAAAGGAATGTTGCAATAGAACTGTAAAGGAATGTTAGAACTAAGGTTATACACAATTGCTTAAATTAGAAGAAAACTTAACTGTTTTCTGTAAAAGTGGTTTGGATATTTTTATGGGAAAATTTTTATTTGATTCTTTTGTACCTGCCCTTTTAAACAAAATATTCAAAACCAGTCCTTTATTGAGTTTGAGAAAAATTGTTTTATTAATTTGATTGATGTTTGTTACATACTCAAACATTGTTTCCTGGAAAGCTAGGTTGAAATTCATAATTCCTGACATGCTGCTGATTTTATAAATGGCCTAATTTAACAGACTAATGTTTTTAAAATCTACTATATTTTTTGCTAATAGTTATATTACATTAACCTCATGTATAGTTTTTAATTTTTGCATATACGTGAGTTTTATATCATTTGATATTTTGTGGTTATGAAATTTCTCATTAGTGTAGCTTATTTTAGCTCATGATTTTGGGTGTATTATAAGTAATATCTTAAAATATAGGCAAAAGAACTTAATAGTCTTCCAAGTTTCATGACATCCAATTCAAAGTAGAATATCCTTTAATTTTTCCATATTTCTGTTATTGGTGTTGTAAACATTGTGAATAATACGGATTTGTTCATGCTTTATTTAGAAAGTGCACAATGTATATTAAAAGTTTTTAGTATTAGAATAGATCTGATTCTTTGCTGAATCTTCTTTCAATGCATCGTTCCATTTTTGCCATTCTCTATTCATTTTCAGTATTACATTTCATGTATATTAATGTTAGATTATCTTTAGAGTTTTGTATGTTTAAATGTTTTTCCTCCATATTCTAAATTAATTGGCTGTTATATCAAGAAAGATATATTTTAAAAATCAGGGAAAGTATTTTTTAAAAAAAAATCCGAGTAATACGTAAATTTTTTTTAAAGAATTTAATAAAATTTTAAAATATGAATTACTAATCAATGCAATTATATTTAACAAAAGCTACAGCTCTTTCTTAATTTTATTAGTTCCTTTAAAATTATATAATAAATTACTAGAGGAAGTTGGTATTGTACATTTATTGTGATTTTAATTAATAAAAGCTTTGCCCATTTGAAAGTTAAATCTGAGAATTGTTGTAAATAATTCAAAACAGTTAAAAATTTTATTAATGAACATTTTATGTTATTCCAGAAAAAGTTATATGAATAAGACTCAAAATAATTTTTTATTTTATTTTGAAGATTAAATATTTTGCTAAAATAATTTACATTGAATGAAATCAATTTGTATAATTTTTATATACCCTGAAGATATTAAATCACACAACTAAATGGTTATATTTAATAAAAATTCAATAATATGTTTTATATAAGTCAAAAGACTTTATAAAATTGCAATTTTTCAAGTTTTATTTTTGAAAACAAATCTTGACATTTGCAATTATGCCTAAATGTTCTCTCTAAAAAAAAGTGAACCTATTCTGGATACCACAATTCAGATTTTGCTTAAGCTTTATTATTGTGATAAAAAAATATTAAAATTTCTTTTTTAAATTTTACTTCCATTCTCTTTATTAAAAGAATGAAGTCTACTCACAATTATTAATTTGAAGATGGTGAAATTTCTGAATAGATTGTTCAAGATAACATACCATACATTTAATACCTTAATTCTCTATAACACCCTCTTTTTAGATATATATATATATATCCATACATCGAAATAAGTAGTTTCTGTGGTGAAGCTTGTTTTAATCAAAGTAATAAAAACAATTTGCAAACATAACTTTTTGAACTTTTTCATCTGTTTAGATTGGTTGTAATTTTACAATTTATGATGAAAAATTAAGCTGTCTGAGATATGTGAAAACAAGGTTAATCAACTGTATTATTCTGATAATAATTGATATTTGAATGTTTAATTTTTTTTTCTTCCCTCATGTTACAGCTTAATGATTGTAAAAAAAAATGATCCCGTTTTGGATTGTTGTTATAAATATATGAATGTTAAAATTTTAATGGGAAAACACTTTGAAAAGATGTGAATTGCATGTAAATAGATAATAAAATTGTTTTAAACCCTTTAATTTTTCTGTATCTTTTGTTCTTGAGTGTTATATTGGGATTATATAAAGGTGAATTGCTTTTAAAGCCATAGTATAATAGAAGCAGCATTTGTGATGATATATACTGGATAAAAATGTAAAAACTCAAACAATATAACACACCTCATAATTTTATATTATAAAAAGTGTTGGAATTATTAGTAACACTTCAGTTGAAGAATAAATCCAAACTTAAAAAATTTGCTTACTGAATCAAATAATTTTTTGTCTTAATATAAATCTAAAACTTATAGGGCTAGAAATTGGAAAATTTTAATAATCAACTTTTTAATTCATAATATCATGCAGTTTAAAATTGTCACTGATCTAAAATTGTCACTGATCTGAAAAATTTGAACTAGATGTGCAAATTCAAAAAAATTTGGCTAATGGTGAAACTTGTTCCTACATTTGCAAAGGTAAAATATATCTTTCAGCATCTATTATTGCTATAATTTGCATTGATTAAATTAATAATGCTGGGGGGGGGGGCTGGTGTAACTCTTAACTGTTTTTCCTCCATGTTATAGTAACTCTGGTACTATATATATATCATTGTGATGTACTAAAATTTTAATGCTTGTAGTTCTGAATATGTTGAAATTTAATATTTCAGTTTTCATTCTTAATTTATAGTTTAGAAATGAAAGTGAATATTGTAATTTTTATATTAAAGAATGTAAACTAAGGCATATTTGTTGAATGTTTTAAAATTATATTGATGAATTTCTCATTGCCAAAGTTACATAAAAACACTTAAAAAAAACAATTATGAGAATGTGTTTGATGCATCTATATCCTGTTTTGTTTGAATTACTTTTGTATTTTATAATGATAATGGTCTATTTTTATTTTAAATTCCATCGTAAAAAAACTTGTAAATTTTCAGTACGTATGTGAAAATATGCATATTTAAATTTGGAAACCAGTAAATTATGCATTTTTCGCATTTTTTTTTTAATGATTGTTTTTATGCTTTGCAGTTAGAATATAAATCTCAATTTTTGTGTCTTGATTTTTGTACAGGTTACTTCGAAAATCATCATCAAATCTGAATGCCAACACTTTGGATATAAATATGTATATTAGTTAACATGACAAAAGCCCACTGGCCACTTTGCTCAAGATCATCCTCTTTCCCAACATTTGTATTTTTGTTTCATTATTATTTTAGTTCGTTTCATGTATTTTTAGTTGAGCATTTATTAGTTTTTTTTTTTTTTATCACTGTATATAAGCATGATTTTCATTGTAGAGTTTTATATTTGATTTATTGTATTGCAATAATTTAGTTGAAGCTGTGTTCTATTCATATATATTTTGTTTTATTCAGTCATTTTTATATTATAAATAATTTTAAAGTTCTATGTTATATTTTATGTTGCTTTTTAGTCTGAATTTAGAAATGTTATGTTTTTCATATTTTAATTCTTTATGTTTTTGATAGGAAAAAAAATTGACTTTGCATGTTTCCTTGAAACCCATTTTGTTATATCTCTTGTAGTAAAGAGTGTAAAAAATTGATTAAGTTTTATGGAATATAGGGAGTTGGATAGCATGTGTATTGCTATTCATGTAGGCATGTATGGTGCTTTAGAAAAGTCATTATTTATCATGTAGTAGCTATCAGTTAACTGGTCCCTTTTTTAAGTGGCTTTGTTTTTTGAAAATCAAAAGAATTGCAAAATGATATGAAATAATTGGTTACCTTAACATGAAAAGCTATGTTTGATTCAGATTTGTGCAACAGATTTTTGATGTTTAAACTGTTTTTGATTCTCATTAAATTTAATCTTGGAATTATTATGTAATAGATGCTTCCGAGAAGCAAAAATATGCTGCAAGAGTTCATAGATTGTTAGATAGTTGAAAAACTTTTAAACAAGAATGAATCAATGATTAGTATAACTTATTATTTTTAAGGGGGTGAAAACGTTTTCGATGTTTTTTGTAAAGTATCTTAGGTTTATTAAAGACATTAACATGATTGCATTCTAATATGGCTATTACTGTTAAATATGCTGTGGAAAAAAAATTTTGAATCTCACTGAAAAATATGTACAAAAAAAAATAATTAATAGCCTAAAATTTTAACATGAAAGTGCTTATCGGTCAAATGCCAATGTTTTTATTAAAATGTCTTTTAAGTCATTTGGTTATTATATAAATTTTCTAATAATTATAAGTTAAGCCATGTTATTTACATTCACAATACTGAGTATATGAATTTCTTTTCAAAAAAGCATTACTTTCATTTTTGTTATTCTGGTACGGGTATTTCATAATGTAAATATCTACACAACCATATGTAGGGAAATTATATCGGCAGTTTAGAATATTATCATTTACAGAATTTAAAGTAATATTAAAAAAAAAATAGTAATAAATGTGTTAAATAGTAATAAATTAACCATTACTCTTTCTCAATCAAAGTCAAAGTAAAACCTTGGAAAAGACATTTTTTTTAGTTATTCTGACTCCAAAAATTGCTGGTGAATAAAATTTACCCCCTTCCCTTTTAATTTGAATTTGTAAATATTCTAGTCTGCCAATCAAAGTATTTTCATATTTGTTTCAGGGAAAACTCATTTCAAATCCATATTCTGATGTTTTTATTTAATTAAAGATACCATGTTATAGTTAGAACAAACAAATTTATTCTTAAGATTAATGACATTTTGATCTTCAGAATTTTTTTATAAATTATTTTTCAGTTTCAAAAAGTTAAATTTTATTGACTAAAAATAGTTTTTTGCTCAGTGTACATTATATCAAATTTCATTTAATTTATTTTACTCCATATTCAAACAACTCAATGTCTTTACTAGAGTACAATTTTCTAATTAGTTAGACGATTGATATTTCAGTACAATTTTTATACTTCGGAATGATTTTATGCAGTTTTGTTACTAGCACAAATTAGTTGAATGTATAAATAAAGTGGAAGAAAAAAAAATATTTGCAGAATATGAAAGGCTGTATAATGTTACAATCTAAATATTTTCTTCTCTAATTTAAAACTCCTCTTTTTATCAAGATATATTTTTGTTTTCATACATGTTTAACAAAATGTTCTTGACATTTTCATTTAAATTTCTTCACAAGATGGAAATAGTATTAATCATCAGTATGTCTTTTACAAAATAATATGGATAAGTAGCAGATCAATATAAAGAAAACTACCAATTGTGTGGGGGCAGTTATATGCTTGTACATGCTGGTATATAGAATATTAATCAGTATTGGAGAAATGTGTTCCACATATCAAAATAAGAAAAAATGTTAGTTTTTATACTCAAAACATAAAGCTTATGAGACTTTTACATATTTAGTTTACACAGGCCTATAGTGTGTGACAGATTTTTAAAATGCCAGGTAAAATATTGATACTTTGTTATATTATTATTGATACAGAAAATTAAAATTTTTGCTAATAATTTATATATTAAAAATACTTAGATTTTTATGTTCTGGCTAAAAAAAAATTTTTTTTTCTGTGATGTAATTTACTTTTTATCCATTGAGCATAATTCAATTATTTTTTTATTAATGTATCTAAGTAATTGTCCTTCTCAATCTAGAACTGTTTATATTTAGCTTTTTTAAAAATTAACTATTTAATAAAAAAATTTTATAAAAAGTAATGAATTTTTTTAAAAAAATTAAGTAAAATTTGCAGATTATTAATCTATTTAAAAATGACATAAAAGTAAAATATACCTAAAGGAATTAGAAATATATTTAAATTGTTTCAGACTGATTTTTTTTAAATGTGAATGTTTTATGATTTTAGATATTAGTTGATGCATTAATATATATTTCAAACTATTTTAGTTTTTTTTTTTTCTTTTAAGATTTTTTATGTGACGAATTGCTAAATTAAGAGGATTGTGCCTAATGAATATGCGCAATTTATGCACATAGTTTCAAAGAATGATTCACATTAAAATTTTATTTGTATTTAATCAGAAGTAAATTTTATTTAGCAGTATTTTTTATAAATTCTAATAAAATTTAATGCTTTATTTGTAAAAAAGTGTTGTGTTGTTTAATCATTTCATCATTATTTTATTTCAAACCAGATTTGAATTGTAATTTTTTCCAAAAGTTGCAAAAAGAATAGAGTTTCTTAAGGAATATAACTTTGTATATATTTGTCAAACTGAATAGTAATTTATTACAGTGCTGACTCTTGATGAACTTTCGATTCATCAACAATTATGCCATTTCAAGGATCTTTCATGCTCATTTTATAAGAGCTTGTGCTAAGGTTTGTGGAAGTATTAAAGGTACTAAGCCACAACATATTCTTCAAACATTTTTAAGTGTGCTCTGTATGCATACACCTAACTCTTTTTGTATGCAGTAGATACGTTCCTTGTAAAACTGTAAAAAAGTACATGATTTAGATAGTAAAAGAGATTTGTTCAAAACTTTCAACAAAAACTTTATTAAAAAGTGATGAAAAATTAAGTTGTGTACATTTTCAGATATGTTTATTTCAGGTTATATTAATATATTTATAATGTTAAAGTAGAACATACATTTAAAATGATTTACATTAATTTCTCATAATAGCTTTGATTGGCTGAAGTGAACATTTTTATTTTGCAAGAGATTGATTTTTTATGGTTCCTATGAAATCTTAAGATATATTTTTACTTGAAAATCTGGAATCAAAATTTTAAGAATGATACAAATTTTAGAGGCTGGGGCAACATTATTTAAATATGTAATACACCTGGTGGCTGGAATTATGCATTTTTCTATAATGTAAATATGTGAGCTGATTACATGTGCTCCATAACAAGTCATTGTACTAAATGAACAGATTCTTATATTGTACACATGCAAACTGATGAATAAACCATAATAATCGGGGATCCAAAATAATTTTTGAGTTAATAAATCATGTAAAAAAAAAAGTGGCATTTTCTTGGACTATTTCGAAAAAGAGTTGGGTGTATTAGGATTTTGAATGTATTTTGTACCAGATTTTCTTTTGTGACTATTACCAAATTACATTATATAATAAAAATCTTGATTGTATGCAAAAACTTTTATTGAATGGTTAGAAAATAGAATGTTTATAAGTAATAAATTCCCTTATAGTTGTACATGATTTTGCTAAATTAAGGGCTACATATCTTAAATTCAACTATAGTTGATTTGCATAAAATTAAATTAACACTTTTTAATGATTAACTAAAGATTAACTTCAATTGTCTACTTCTAATTCAGATAATATTTTATTACACTAAAAATACAGCTGGTGTAAATAACAATAAATATGAAAGAATGTGTACTTGAAAAAACACATATGAAAGCTATTTGAATTATTTCAAAATAGGCTTGACTCTTATTCTTGCAGATGTGTAAAACTTATTTTTGTCATATTATACATAAAATTGCATTATCTTTTTCTTATGAATTCTCTGTATTGCTTTATTACAAGACGTTTTTGCAAACTATAAAAGTTTTTACTTCGGATTTAAGAAAATATATATATTGTGGTTCTGGGCCATGTTAAATTTAGAACTTTCTGTTTTGTAGATTTAGTATCTTATAGCATGGTAACAATATGCCTCATCTTTTTACAACCTTTTTAAACAAGTGTAATGTTAATAAACAATAAATTGAATTAACTGTTGATGGTAAAAACTATTTGATCTAAATGCAATTAAAGCTGAAAAGGGACGAAGGCTTATTCTCTCGGCGGCGGGCGCGGGGGGGGTTTTAAAGTTATTTACAATCATCGTTCAGAAGGACACCTTCAAAGATTTTTTTTAAATTACATTTGGATAAAATTTTATGCAGGGTTATTCATAATTCCCTTGTAGGTTTCAGGACACTGTAGTAAACAAACTAAGATAAATACAGAAAAAAAGAACATATGAAAGAATACAGAACAAAAATCAAGTTTTATTTATATGTAATAATACCCAATCATTTAATCTTTAATATCTTTTGATTTTGTCTTTGGTCCTTCTGGACCCACATTTAATAAAAAAAAAAATCTAGCTATCCACCTAACAAGAGTATCTTGAACTACATCCATCCACCCCCAAGTAATGTGATTTCCCACTTGGTATAAATGGGGAGATTCTGTAAAATCCCACCTCTTCTGTCTTGATCTGACCTTAACCATGTAGTCAACTGTAGCGCGTTGTGTATTCGTTTTCTTTGTTCTGTGATGTTGAAACGCTATAATTTAAATGTTGAATAGACTGGATTAACTTACAAGACTGCCTAGTCAATGCCAATCAAATGTAAAACATGAACTGTCTAAAATAATTATCATCATTAAAGAATCAATTAGGCCACAACAAATTATGCACCACTCAAGTTTTATTAAATACATTCTCTTGGTCATACAGTATACATCAATGCGATAATCCAGTTCTTGTCACACTATTCAACATGGTACCATCAATGTTATTGATAGCTAAAAACTTGTATCTTATACATAAGACCTAAGTTTTCGTATCCCTTTTGCTGCATAATGTAGCAGAACTACATGGAAAGATAACACATGCTGTCAATAACGTTGATAGTACCATGTTTACTTGAGTGGAGTAGAATTGGACTATCGCATCAATACATGCAGTGTGACCAAGGGTTCACATATACAATGCTTGTAAATAAAACTTGAATTTTTGCTGTATTTGTCCTAGTTTTTTTTACTACAGCGCTCAAAACCTTAGTAGAAATTATGAATAACCCTGTATTACTGTTAACAGCTAAATTGATCAGTGTTAAGTTAGATCAAACAATAAAACTGATCTTTTAATTTTTTCTTTAGTTCTGACACCATATCAGAAGAAAACAAATAATTAAAAAAAACTAGTGTATAGTCTTTAAATGCTGGAGCTCGATTTTTAATTTTGATATCCTTCATCAGTGGAAATAATCGCTTAAAACTTTGGATTTGAAGACTTTATAACACAAGGAACATTTTGCTCTGCTTCGGGGGGGGGGGGGGGGGGGGGGGGGGGG
>BMAV01011191.1:370022-395380 GCA_019973955.1 Trichonephila inaurata madagascariensis
TTCAACATGGAAAATAAACTCTTAAAAAATTGTTTTTTTACCCTTTTAAAAAAAAAAAAAATTTTTTTGGAGTTTGTCCCCCCCCCCCCCCGTAATTGTACTTAATTTTCCTGTTCAATTATGAACTATTATCTTGGAATGATTAGTATTAAAATTTTTGGGAAGTGTGTTCAGTAAATATCGCTAAATATTAGATATTTAATCCAAGGGCATCCTTTTGTAAAGCCCTTCAATTCGTACAAAATTGAAGGCTGAATTTCACAAAATTTAATTTCGTAAAAAATCCTTTTTGTGGAAAAAGCATCTATGTAAGAGTTAACGAAAAAATACAGGGTGATTCTCATAAAGAAGTATACAGTTTCAATGTACTATAAATCAAGAACAATTTAATATTGTATATGTTACTTGTAACACACAAAACTGTATGGGGTTATTTTAAATTTTGTTAGAGACAGTCACAGATGTGTTCTATGTGTGAACTTTTAGTCAAACGACTCGCATCGAGCTGGCAATCCATTTCCGCACAAACGTATGCTATGATATCTGATTCAAAGGCTGGATATGCTGTTTCAGCTCTGCTAAATCAACAGAAAGGAGGGCAGAATACCATGTACCTCCACAGGAAGAAATCAGAAGATGTTAAGCCAGGACTTCTGGGTGCCTATAGAGTAAAAGGCATGTTGTAGTCCGCAGCTCGTTCAATCCACCTGAGAGATATTTGTAGAGGTAATTTCGCACGTAGGTCGACCAGTGTGGTGGTGCACCATCCAATAGGAGAATGAAGTTGTTGTCAATGTCGTCCTGCAACTGTGGCATCAACCAAAGAGTTACCATGTCCAAAAAAAAAGTGACTCCAGGGATTGTTTGCTCGTGAAAAAGGGGGGCGAACACTTTTTGAAGTGAAACTTCTTAGTGCTCGAGAGTAAATGAGAAATTTGCCCAATTTTGCGTAACAGTGAAAAAGCGAACGGAAGTAGTCCCCCTCCCCCGAATTGTCACAATGATGACAGGATAGCGAGTTGGGAAGAAAAGGGGGAGCGGGGACATCACGTGACTTGCGTCATATCCGTGTAAAAGTTGGATGATTGCTCACCTCCGATTGGTCAACTTGCCCACCTTCCTATTGGGGGTCCTTTCCCCCCAGACCCGGGAATATCTATCAACGGTTGTATGAGATGTAGTGACATTACGGTGTAGACAAAATAACTCTCGCAGCAAAAGCGTGCTTTTTTGAAATATTTTCTTAGATCGTTTGCTACATGGCGATATTTTGGGCGGCTAATTTGCTTTTTTTACTTTTATTTGCGTTGAATTAATATAATAATTCTAGTCAGAATGCCTAAATCAAATGCACAAAGAGGAAAAGTGTTTCGTGAAAGAAAGAAAAACTAGCAGCAAGTCCAATCGAAAAAGTGACAAGAAAAAAAGTAAAAAAAAAAAACCTAGACAAATATTGCAAATTTATTAACTGCTACTGCCGAATCTCCATCAGAGTACGTGAGAGAATATCGAGCACGGAAAAAAACACTGCAAAATACTCTCTTAATGCTCAGTTTAAGGGATGGGAATGCGATTGACTCTTCGAATGACTGCACAGATTAATACGGACTTTGAGAACCACCCTGTGCCATTAACTACAGAGCCCTCAACAAATCTAGTGCGTGTTGGAACTGATGCATGTAAATCAATAATAAATTCTATCTTACGTTACAAAGACTATGATTCCCATAAAAATGCTCACAAAGATTTTCAAAAGCGATTCATTGACAATTGTTCAATTGATACGGGCGTTCAATTTATGATAGGTTATGGCTTAGAGATGATTTGAGATTGTCTGTTTTTTGCTGAGCACAAAAAAAAATATTTTACCGGGAATTAATTTAGAAGACACATTAAAGCATGCTACAATTGTCGACAAAGTTTAAATAGGAAAAGTATACGAAATTTATCAAAATATAATGCTATTGTATACCCAGAAATTCCAGAACATCTTTCTACTTTGGATTTGGTATCAGAAAGACTCATTTTGCCACGAATACCTTTCAAGCAAGTTAGGCGATTGAGACATGTGCTCGGTCAATTTGGAATATTAGGGTAAATAATCAATGTTCCAACGTCGCCAAAGAAGTTTCACTTCTATCGCGTGGCGTTCCACGCACCTTTTTTTTTCTGGACACTACATAATAAGAATTTTGCACTGTGACTACTGCCTGCCTCACTTTCTTCAGGATCGAAACACAAACTTTAAGAATGCATCTACCTAACGGTTCGCTGAGGTAATGCATGTCTTTGACTGTTACTGTTTATTGACTTGTGTATGATAATTTAAAATCTTTTCAATCTGACATACTCTGTAAGATTTCAATTTTTATTGTACCTATTGTTAAGCCTTAAGTTCTGCTACAATTATAGAGGGAGTTAAAAAGATTACAATCAAATTTAAAACAATCTTTATTTTAACTCTAAATTTAACATATTGCACCTTTTGTTTTATTTTTTTAAAAACTAATCGCTTTTTGAATTCATACGGGCTTTAAATCTCTTTGGGCCTTTGTCAAGGCACGCACTATCTTCAAGGGCAGGGATAGGCATGAAGTCCATTGCGATTGACCGATGGACCACCAAGACTTTTTTTGAGGTGACCGCGCCTTTGCTAAGACCTAGGACTCGCATACCAAAAGAAACATTTATAGAACACCGACGCGCCAACTAGACTGGAGAATTGGTTTTTCATAATCGATGCGACTGTAATTATGTAAGCAATTAATTCGATAAATGTGTAATCGATGCAACTTTCATTTTAAGCGCATGGGGATGCTTAACATGTTCACTGCCGCTGTAATGGAATAAATTACAGTTTAAAAAAAAACTAACACCCTTTTACAGTTAATCGAACTAAGTTGTGACTTAGTCGCCAGTTGCGGGATGGGATCTGAAAATATGGGAAATCGTTAGTCCTGATCAGGACAATGGAACAAAATTATTGTATTGTCATCGGTCCTGGACAAGTGAGCAAAATTTCTAATTAATATGATCTTTTTAAGTGGGTAAAAATTGAATTCAAAGATTCCGTTACTTACTAGTGAAGCTTATAAAAAGGTGTTAAAAAGCGGTCACTGCGATGCCAAAAATATAAATAAACTTTTCCCCACACGCCAACTGAAAGGGAAAATAAACGTTGATAAACAGCTTTTCCCGTGACAGCACGGGATTGGTTATTGAGACATCATCCAACATCTCGGGCTTCCACGGGATTGGGTTGTGTTGATGTCATGTCCCGCAATGGCGTGGGACTCGGCAGCGAACAAATTAAGTACATACGTAGTTTCGAATTCATCGGTTCACGTATTTTGTCTTCTAGCTGCTTTGAATGCGTCCACGCTCCATGATCTTACAGTCGCTCATAATTGTTCAATCATTCAGCTTGACAATTTTGTGTTTTTACAGTAAAAATAGTAATCTGTTATATTTTAAAAGAGAGGTACAATGCCGAAAACAAAGTATTAAGAAAATAAAATATATAATTTTAGTACAGAATAGCCACACCAACGCCACTGGGTGGAGCATAAGGCCTAGAAGTAGCCCGCGTACCCTAGAAAAATCCGCCCACCTCTGACTTAGAGCCTCTACAGATTTAATATGCGCTAACCCTCTACGCGACAGGTCTTTCAAAGGCACAAGGATTCAAACTCGCCGGCTCGAGTTTGTGATCTTAATTACTTAATCGTTTTGCCTGTTCGTGACTTATTACCATGGAGTAAATATGCGCAAGTAGCACATAAATTTTATCTTTGAAATAATTGATACACGGATATTGCATTCACATGTGAATATGTATTCAAATTAGAAGTCATTTTGAATGTACGTAGATCAGGAGTGGCCAACCCGCGTGGCACGGCAGGGGTTTAACAGTGACACACGAAGACTTAATAAAAAATTTAAAATAATTATAATAAATAACATGCGTTTTTGTCTAAGACAAAAAAAACCCTCAAAATTTATTATAAACTTAAATGAGGGTTACAGTAGAAATTTACCGTGTAGAGAATGAACCTTCATTGTTGTGCGAATAAGCTTTTTACACTCGCGAGGTTTTGGAATTTCAGGGAGCGTATTTTAAAATATCTAAAAGAAAACACTGGACTGCCCAGTGAGCATTTGCCATTCTAGAATGGGATTTAGCTTTTCTAGCCGATATTATGGGGCATTAAAATAATTTAACATTAAGATTACTGAGAAAAGATTGTATTTTTCCTACCATTGTTGGTCAAATGCCTTCTTTTGTAAACAATTCTTTGCTTTTCTTTTCTTTTTTTTTTTTTATCTTAATTTTGGAGAAAAAAACATTTTACATTAATGTAGAAACTATCTACCAAAGTTAATAGTGCTCTGTGAACTGATAGATTTAAAAAATTTAATATCCATTTTTGCAAGATTATCTTATGGCTAGGTTTAATGATTTTCAAGATGATAAAAAAATACAGATATTTTCACAAGTCCTTATTAAATTTCTCTGCAAAATGTTAAGGTATCCGAATACGTTCGGAACCATGATTTTGCAAAAGCGTGTAAATGGATAATATTTATGATTTTTAGTGTTACTTATATTAGAGAAAATGTATATAAAATTGTTTTAAGAATCGTATTACAATAAAAAATTATTTAAGTTCAATATTTTGACAAAAAATGACCATAGAATGACCCATTTTCAAAATATTCTCCTTTTGCAAAAAATGCTTCTATTATAATATTTCGCCTGTATATAGCTCAGATCGCTGTACAGAGGTTCAGCTAGAATTTTTGAAATATATAACTGTGTTTATCCATGTTTTACGACAACAGAGGGGAGAAATTTTAAGAAAAAAACGGCGATCATTATATATATTTCATTTGGTTGTAACTCTGAAAATAATGTGAATTTTTCAAAAATCATAGTTGAGCCTCTGTACAGAGGTCTGAGCTATATACAGGGAAAATATTATTATATAATAGAAGCATTTTTCACAAAAGGAGAACATTTGGAAAAAAGGTTATTCTAAGTTAATTTTTTGACAAAATATTGAATTTAAATAATTTTTTTTTTTTGTCAAAATATCCTTAAAACAATTTTATACATGTGTTCTAATCTAAGTGACACTAAATATCATGAAAATTATCCATTTATGTGCTTTTTTAAAATCATGGTTCCGAACGTAGTCGGATACCCCTTAAGTGGTACCGATCTTAAATCTAAATCGAAATTATTGTATACAGCACCATACTATACTGAAAAACCAATGAACGAATTCTATTGAATTTTGGAAATTTGTACTAACAAGCAATTTTTCAAATTTACATGATTTGGCTGTCCGATATTGTTGTAGATTTTTATCAACATGCGTTTGTAAACAAATTTGTTCTAACAAGATCAAAATATCGTTAAAAATTGATTAACTATAAAATGTAAGTTTTTGCTTTCGTCTCATTTATTATATTGTTTTTAAATTTCCACTAAGACTTGCATTAAAAATGTGCTCTAAGCGTAAAAGTTACACAATAAGCGTATAAGTAGCATTTTTTCATTTGTTCAAAAAGTTAGAAGTGGAACGCTTAATGATTTTTTATCTAAAAATGGCACTTTTCCTAAAAAGGTTGGCCACTCGTGACATAGATGTTCTCTATTCTTGTTTAGTATTGCAAAAAGAAAAAATAAAAGCAATCGTTAAATATCTCGTAATAGGAAGTCTTTGGTAATGCTTCTAAGAAATGAGTTTTAGTATAAACAATAAATTCGCGAAAAACGTCGAACGAGTAATGTGTTAATACATCAGCTGCCGAAAAAAGATTGATTACATCATTTTTTTTTTTTTTTTCATTTCGATTTTGATAATACAGGGTCTGACATATTAACCTCCCCTGTTTCAAAAGGCAGTTACAAACAAACAAAACAAGGTACTGAGAAAAGTGTTTTATTTGTGAACAACAAATACGATGCCATTTTACATTAATTGGTTTTAAGAATTATGTCCTCCAATGGTCGGGAATGACGTTCCCGAAAGTTCTTCAGAACATTGACGCTGTTTTGATTTCGTCTGATGAGGTCCACTTCCACTTGTCAGGCACTGCGAATAAACAAAATGTTTGCAGCAGAAAACCTTCATCTGCTTCACCAACGACTACTTCTCAGTCCTCGTGTGGCAGTTTGCTGTGCCGTTGCTGAAATTGGTGTGTGGGGTCCTTATTTTTTCGAAGAAGATAAACTAACGGTAACGGTTACTTTCGATCACTACTGTCACATGTGATTGAAACCTTCCTCCGACCAAAGTTAAACCAGTTTATTGGGGATCATGAAGAAGCAGAAATCTGGTTCCAACAAGACAGTCCCCCAGCTCACACTTCGTGGCGTTTTCTGGGCATTCCGAGAAAGCTGTTTCCTGGGCGTCTTCTCTCTTTGCGAGAAGACATCGCCTGGCCTTCAAGGGAAATCGCCTGATTTATCACCTTGTGACTTTTTCTTTGAGGATACTTAAAGGCGCAAGTGTCCAAACATCGTCCTACAACCCTGCAAGCACTAAAGGAGGCAATCACCCAAGAAGGGGTTGCCATTCCACCAGAAATGACACGAAGAACTATGGACAACTTTCGGGAAAAACTTCGCCAATGCCTCACCATTGGAGGACGCTATTTAGGGGATATAATTTTTAAAACTAATTAATGTAAAATGGGGTCGTATTTGTTGTTCACAAATAAAAGACTTTTCTCTGTATCTTGTTTTGTTTGTTTGTAACTGACTTTTGAAACAGGGGAGGTTAATATGCCGCACCCTGTACGTTCAGAGACATCCCGAAGATATATTCAGGAAATGTTAACATCTTGTGTATCAAAAATACAAAGAAAACACGATCTATTTAAAAGGAAGGGAGGGGGGTAATACGTATGTAAGCACGACTATATAGATCCCAATAATGAAACAACTGGGAAAAGGGTAAGGTAAAAACCGCTGGCGCGTAGCTAGTCTTGAGTGGGCCCTGAATCAAAATCCCTTGAGGGGTTCTTTCTGGGGGCCCCTTAACACTTTATGAGATTTTGATTACGCATGCTGGGGCCCCTGTTGCGTTAGGGCCCCATATCACTGACACGGTGGTAACTACGCCCCTGGTAAAAACCTGTTTCGAGTTAAAAATTTAAAGAAATTGTTTAAATACTTGTTCGTTTCCTAATTTTAAGAAATCTATCTTCTCTGGTTCTTTCGTTCTCTGCTACTCTTCTCATCGCCTTTATTGTTTCATGCCGCTGGATAGCGAGATGTTAAACGATTGATACTGGCTGCATCGGGTGAGTGAATGAGTGTACATAAGTATTAACGTCGTGCTACAAAGCAATGTGAGGGCTATTAGCGGAATGCCCAAGGGAACCGAGCTCACTCGAAAGAAGTTTAGAGCTACAAAATGATCCCCCGGGAAACAACCACTCCCGCGTCCAATCTTTAGCGAGCAAAATCATAGCATATATTTCATACAGTAGCACACATCAAATTTACATATTACAAATTAAAGGTAAATAAAACGAAATACATATGTCATTGTAAGGTACGCACATACAAAGCTGAAAATAATAATACAGAACATAAAGGGTATGAGAAGGAAAAGTACTATATACATTATTCCAGCATTCTTGCAAATACATCAAAGTAATATAAATGTAAAATATAAATGCACCGTACAAAAAAGAAGGGAGGGGGGAGACAGGAGAGGAAAGAAAAATCCAATCCCACCTATGGAACGTGATCCCGGATTGTAGAGGCAAATTTAATATATGATTTTAGTTTAGAGTAAATGGAAGTATTTCTGATAGATTGGAACCAGGTTCTTTTTTAACATTTTGAAATGGAGAGACCAAATGGAAAGCCTTAATCAGAGAACATGCGAACACATAATGGTCAGCGTCCTCAACAGAACCACAAGGATAATCGGGAGTAGCTTTTAATTTGACCTCGTAATTTTGAACCATGGTCAAGTAAAGAGGACGGTATCTGAGCTGGCATCACCCTCTCCTAACTAACACTTCACACCAATGGGAGGACATTGAACTACGACACGTTTAACGTGCATCAGCCTCTTTACGCGGCTGGTCTCCATTTGCATTAGGCTTGAACTCATGACAGTCCGGCCACGAGTCCATTACCTAAACCACTAGGCTACCGTGACCATTCTGGCTGGATCGGAATGAAGTGTCAGAAAGAAGCATGTGCATCAGTCTCTCTACGTGGTTGGTCTCCAGTTGCATTAGGCCCGAGCTCATGACAGTCCAGCCATGAGTCCGATACCTAAGCCACTAGGCTACCGTGGCCATTCTGGCCAGATCGAAATGAAGTGTCAGATAGAAGCATGTATTCATCCAGTCATGTTAGCAGGGGCGTTTTATGGCATGGGCCACAGGTCTTGGCTTTAATAAGACCACGATCCGAATAGTTCAAATCGTCAGTTGTTATTACCTGACATATTCTTCGAAAAACTGAGAATTACAAACAATATGTTTACTAGAAACGGTGGCAAGACTGCATTATTTTGTGATATCCGTGCTGGGTACTATCCGTTTTTTTATAAGACCCGCAATCCAAGAAAACATTGGTAACGTGGAAATCACCCCTTCCTCCAAGAACGCTCTAAAGGGATCATACTAGAGATGTTCTGTGATATCCAGAGTTTTATGCATCTGGAATTTATCTCTGAAGTACACACTGTAAACAAAGAACTCTATGTTGACATCCTACATAGTTTGTGTGAATCGATTAGAAAGAAGAAATCATAATTGTGCGCTGAGCAGTAATGGGCGTTTTTGCATGACAACGCTCCTGCACACCGATCCCTCCTCGTCACTGACTTTCTTACGAAAATGAAACCAACTGTTTTCCCACATCCTCCTTAATCTCCCTCCCCGCGATTTCAGCCTATTTCTTGAACTGACACATCACTTGCTGAAACGCTTATTTTAATTTGTAGATGAAGTTACAACTGCATCACAGGTTGTGAATGAAAGGACGTGGTTAAAAATGGATTCCAGAATTGCTTCTATGACATTTACAAGCGTTAGCAAAAGTACATTGTTTCTCAAGGGTCTTATTACGAAGGAGGATGTGTTTCAGATATTTACTTTGTAACATTTTTTTATTTATAGACTCAGTCCGGAAACTTTTGAATCCTACCTCGAATATCCCTTTAAGACCCGAATTATTTTTATCTTTAAGTATTAAATTCGTCTGGTTATTAATACTATATAGACCTCAATGACACTGGAGAAAATACTAAAAAAATTCCCACTCTACCCCCCCTCCCGTAACATAGACGGTACCCACACGATCGTGCGGGTTGGGCGTTATCTGTGAAACAGGTCACGTATGAAATTTTACGAGTTATACATTTTTAGCTCTATAAGTTGATAAAAGAAACAATCTTAATTCAACTAAAATTATTACAAATAAGGAAAATATTTATGTAGAATTAATTATTTCATTGGCTCATTATTTATTTCCTGAGGAAATATTTAAAACATGTTTTTGTTTTTGATAAGCATAAATATACATTACATTTCTGACAACATGTTTTCGAACTGCTTTCGTAGATTTCAAATATGCACTTGTGTGCGAGGCCTTGAAATGTCATAAACACATCGAAAATGGTATATGTGTCAAGCCTTTTTATCCTGGAATGGCTAGGATAAAAGCCATAACATGTATAGCACGTGGATTATAACGCTTCGAGCTTTTTGATAGTGGAATTACACAACACTGTTTTCTTCATCATCAGCTAAAATACTTTTGTTAGTAGGTGGAGAAGCTTAGAACGCTTCAACTATCTCTAACTTCAATTTTAAGTGATCTATTTTGATTTTTGGAGGAATTTTATTTGATATTGCATCTTGTTTGCACAGAAACCAGGAATTTGTAACAGCTAAATCAATGTAATGAATGTGTTCAAGAGACTTTTATAATAAAGAATGATCCAAAATTGTCTTTCCATTTCAAATATTCCTGTGTTTTTCTTCATCGTTCTCATCTGAACTTGATTTTCCTTCCAGTATACGCGATTCATATGTTTTGTTCGCAGCATTGTCATCATCTAAAAGGTCACTAAGTTCTGATCTAAGAGTTCAATCTGATTTATTCATCAATTGCAAAATTTCTTCTTCTGTGAGAATTCTTCTCCTTTTAGACACCTGAGAAAAAGTTTTTGGTTAAAAGTTAGCTCAATATTCCATGAAAAATAGTAAATTGTATCAGAAAATTTTATTATTTAAAAAAAATAATAATAATAAAATATATTTAAACCACACCATACGAACTCCCACCGGAACACCCAAGGTTTTTTTTTGGGGGGGGGGATGAATGCATATATCTGTGGAGAGGATAAAAATGCTATAGACCTCAACAAATGTATGAAAAAGAAAATTAAGTGCAAAAAAGAGAGAGAGAAAGAAAAAAAGGGACTCATCCAAGGCGACCCCCAAGAAAATTTGGTATTAATTATATAACTGTATATATTTATATATATATATATATTTCATTTTTATGTAGGCTTTCCCCAAAATCGTTGAAACAGAAAAGAAAATTCGCATGGTAAGTACTTACCTTTACTGCTGCAGTGACTCAAGTTACTCCCAATCCGTACTATCATGCAGTTAACGAGATCCCGAGTCCTACAAGCAACATTAATAGAGAGTATAGTTAATATTTTTTTCTATTTTACAATTATTTAAACATTAATACATAAATTTGTATCCAAGAAATTAGAAATATATTGATAATTACCTTTTTACGACAGATAAAAAGAAGACGCGTATTTTCGTTGTATTTGAAAACAAAGCTAGATTTGCCAGCTGAAAGTAAAATATATACCACAACCATCGTCTGTTGATAAAAAGTGATACTTAACACTTTCTGCAAACCTGCTTAATCGTTAGATTAGCTATTTTCTTACATACGACTATTCCAGAAGCAAAAACGTATAAGAATATTTAACCCACACGATCGTGCGGGTTGGGTCTTAAAGGGATATATTGTCTACTTCAAAGGATCACAAGTAGGGCCTTCTTTTTTAAAGAGGTTGTGGTGTTCTTACTAGTTGATCCATGTGATCGTTAATAATTAAATGAGAGGTTCTCATGGACTTGACAGCAAAGAGGTTTCTTTTGGTAGGCAATTCTAACGTTTACTTACAATTATAATTTCTAAACTAAAAACTATTTTCTGCAAAAACCGCTACATAACACATTCCGCTCGTTCGCTTCTTTACATGTCGTTTCAGTTCCTTTCAACCGTTCTCTTCTGAGTCCTTTGTTCACAACAGGTTGCTTCACATAGCGGGCGCTAGAGGGCGCAACATAGGTCTTAAGATGTCACTGCTTGTTAGGTGCAGTTCTTTTTCTTCTTCGAGCTCTTCTACCTACCATCGCTTTTTGACCAATGGATTCGTTGTAAAATAGCGTGGGCAGAAAGCTTAAGTGTAAAAATATAAAAGTATTCTGGTCGTTCTGTAGACAATATAATTTGGAATGAAGAATTTGATACCTGATCCCAGGTGAGTTTCTTACATTGGGGGAATATCAGATGAGTGCCTATTTACAAAATCTCGAAACTCGACTAGTGTATCATACGCGTTCCACAAAATAATAGTAATTCCAGCAAGAGAGCAGAACTTATTTTGCACAAAAGAAGTTGCATGACGACGTCATGTCTTGAAACAGCAGGTTAACTTTATCAATACTATTCAAGTTAATTTGCTACGTCATCAAAATACTAAGAAATGTAGTTTGTGATATCAAGGCCTGGCCTCATCATGTGACTTCTTTTATGCAAAATATATATAAGTTCTGTTCTCTTACTTAATTACTATTGTTTCTTTAAATACGTACGATATACAATCTCTCGAAGTCTTGTTTTGAGATTTTGTAAATGAGCACTCACCGGATATTATTTCAAATCAAGAAACTCGCCTGATCTGCCCATTAGGTACGAAATTTCCTATGCCAAGCTGTCTAAGTTTTGGGGATATCATAGTCACATGATAATTACAATCCCGTGTTTCAAGCCAATCAGATCAAAAACTTATATGATGTCATAGTCGCATAATAAATAAAAATTTGTATTTTCAGCCAATCAGTACAAGCACTTCGCTGAAGATAACTTTTGTTTCTTGCAGAAACTTTCATTTAAAAAGTACATATATGTCAGCAATAATAATGCACATTAATAGAGGAGCGAGAAGCCCAGTGGCTGAGTGGTAGTGCATCGCACTTGCCCACCACAGGTCCAGGGTTCAAATCCTGGGCTGTTCAAGGTCGACTCAACCTTTCATCCCTTCATTGGGTCGATACAGGAGTACCAAGCTTATCTGGGAACTAAAACACTGGGGATTTCGTGTCAGGCTGACCATCTAACCTTACTTACTTACTCCAGAGAATCGAGCTCACCCAAAGGGTTTAGAGCTGCATCCGACCCTCCGAGAAGTTATTTTATTTGCAAATTAAGCGAAAAACATGTACAAAAAGGTCCGGAATGAGGGACCTTCCCCCAAAATTCTTGAGAACCCTTTTTCCTAATATATTGTTGGGAAGACTCGCGTGGCAACAGTTCAACTTACTTACAAATTCAAAAATAATAATAATAATAATAATAATAAATTATCCAAAACAAATGTATCAAACAGACTAAAAGAAAAAAAAGAGAGAAAAAGAAAGACAGGAAACAAAAATAATAATAAAAAAATAAATAAATAAATAAAATGTTTTTTGAATCATAGTTTCAGGTTCTTCAGTTTAAAAAAATAAAAGCACCGGAAGAATGACTATTTTTTTTTTTCAAGACCTCCTCCTACATTTATATTTTAAAGAAACAAAAAGGAAGAATGCAGCTGGGTAAAATAAACAAAAAAAAAATAATAATAATAATAAAGAGAAAGAAAAGAGAGGGGAAAGAAATTATTGAATTTTATTGAAGATATTATTTTTGCTACAGGAAAAAAAATAACAAGGAGAAAATAACCTTAATGTATACTCAAAATGTTGACTAAGAGTTAAACCAGAGGAAAAATTAAGTCAACCTATCACATATAGATTTGGAAATAGCAAAGTAAGAAATTAATTTATTGTGAATTGCACGATTATTAATAATAGAGTCAATCCAAGGATAAAGAGCGCTCGAGATGGGGTTAACAAGATGGTGATCAGAAGTGAAGGGGCAGTGGAATACGTAATGATCGGCGTCTCCAGGCGACGCACAGAGGCAGTTTGGAGAGGGAAGAAGATTGAACCTGTGCAAGTAGGCGGGGAAAGGCCCATGATTAGTTAGAAAATGGACCAGATAGTTAGAGATGGGAAGAATGTTTTAGTTAGGAATATTAAAAAAGCGCTTGACCCTCAATCTCGTATTGCAATCATTCCAAGAGGAGGTCCAAGACTCTAGGATAAATTTATTTACGGAACTAGAGAGGAAGGAACGAGGAGCGGGAACCGAAAACACTTCACCATAATATACAGCCTGTTTTGCATAAAAATCGGCGTAATCATTATAAAGGTTATTGTTATGGGCTTTGACCCACAGTAAAGATTGTAGTTGCTCCTGAATTGAAACAATTTAAATTTAATGGAATTGAGATAACTGGATTTATTTATAAGATTATTAAGAAAGAAAATAGAGGGTTGAGTTGAGTTGAGTTTGGTGTTTTATGGCGCAAGAGCCAGTTTTGGCTATACTGCGCCAAACATTCATAGGTCTGTGGTCTGGACGAGAAAAGAAGAAAAGAAGAAATTGGATGACAAGACGGAGGGTCGAAAATAGAGAAAGATCACTGGGGTACCCCGGGGTCGTAATACCCGTGTTTACCAAAGATGGTAAGCCCCTTGGGAAAAGGAAAAGATCAGTAGGATCCCTCGGGATTGTGACACCCGTACCCACCTAAAGAAGGTGAGCCCCCTGAAGGGAAGAGAATAAACTGTTAGTATAAATGTGAATTTTAGTATGATGATGAACTGCCCAACAGACAGAGAGATCGATGGCAGAGAACTCTGCCTGAAAGACAGAGTTAAAATCCTGAGTCTTAAAGAGGAGCTTTAAAGTGAGAGCTCCGATAAAAAATACACAAAGCGAAACAAACCTTGGGACCGATTTTGAATCCCTCAGTATACACTTCTCACTCAGACGGGCCCTCGAAAGTATTAGTGGGAAGGAAAGAAATTCAGGAAGGATCTGATGAAGAGAAATAAGAGTCCAACTTCGTAGCTGGGATAAGACCTGGAAGGAGATCGTTCCTGTTGTTCCAAAGTTGGAATTTAAAGTAGTGAGAGAAAATAAAACAATATGAATGGGAGGGGGGAATGCCTGAAAGGATATTAAGAGCGTCAGTAGGGGAGGTTTTATAGGCTTTAGTGATTTTTAATAAGTAAATCCTCTGAATAGATTTAAGCTTTTGGATCTGGATAGAGGTCAGGAATCCACCCCACACTCCTGCTCCGTAAGAGATGATTGGTTGAACAACCGAAGTATACCAAAATTTCATTAGAGAAATATTCTGGTGATTGAAATTTTTGGAAACACGATAAAACGCGGGACATCTGCTCATGCACTTCAGTGCCCAAGGTCACGTATACTGAGATGGGCACAGTAGATCTTGGCCCTCATGGGCTGTTGCGCCTCTGTGTGTGTGAGTTTAGTTTAGAAGAGAAAAGACATTTATGATTTGAAACTGCACATATAAGTATTTTTTTTATCTTAAAAACTTTTTGATGAATTTTTTTTTTCTTAATAGAACATCTTTACTTTATTATAAAATTTGGTACATACGTATTAATGTGACCGCAGTCTTGGTTTCGCCACGCCAATCCATATCAGGGTATCATGACAATAAAAGAAAACAACAACAAAAAAAAAATATTCGTGTTCACGTATTTTACTTGAAAAACAAACAACCTAGTCAGATTTTGATGGAAAATGGCATAATTCATTTTGACTGGGGGTAAATTTTATATAAATTTTACTAATAGAGCAGCAAGTACAAGTTTAATATCAGTTTTGAATTCTATGGAGAACCCTAGATTGCCTTTATCTTTTTTGTGACCGTCATGAATTTAGCCTATTACATCGAAAAACAAACAAATAAAGAAATGATAATACAAGACATTGCTATTCTTAAACAAACGGGAAATCTCTTTCACTATCATAGGCCTACTTGCAATGTTACTGGTGTGTAAACGAATCTTATGGCTTTCACTCCCACCAGTGATATTGAAGATTCTATCCATGTTTTATTTCGAACTACGTCCCTCCACTAGCCCCACTAATAATTTTGCTAAATTCCCTTTTTAATAATGCTCACACCATCGTTATTTGCAGAAATGTTAACTCGAGCAGAGCAGTGGCGTCTTAAGACTTCTTGAGGTCCAGAGCTCCTTTGTAAAATTAGGCCCTTCCTGTGATCCTTTTAAAAAACAGTGTACAATAAGTTGTCAAATACAAATACGAAGGTTACCATAACAAATAAGTGTGCGTGACTCAATATCTCACAAATCCAGGCACAAACCACCTCGACCAAGACCTAATAGTTACCAAGATACCACGGAAAATGGTTATAAGATAATAATACACAGTTGCCAGTTGGCAAATAGTTCGAAATTCCCGGTTTTTCGGATAATATGTCCGGATACAACATTTAACAATTAAAATATTTTTGGATAATAATTTTATTGAGGCTTAGTCTGAGGTAAGGCTCCCCCTCGAGACTGAGGCCCTGGGCTGGGGCGTTTTGGTAATGTGATTGAAAAAGTTGTCAATCTAGGCTGACAAATAAATTTAGAAGTGGATAATGACGAGGTTCAAGAATTGCTGGATTTCCATAACAGGGTCGGCTCTAGTAGTTTTGCCACCCCGGATAAAAATGGAAATTGCCGCCCCTCTCGCCAAAGCAAAAAATTATAATTACAAAAGATAAATTGTTCACATAGATACACTCCTATAAAACTTGAATAATTCTTACGAATTAAAAGGAAGTATAACAGTATATATATATATATATATATATATATATATATATACAGTGGTGGCCAAAATTGTGGACACCTTTTAAAATTGTTATGTTTTTTAAGTTAGTATGCTTACAGAAAATGTTACGTTGCACAAAATGCAAAGTATTTTATATCATTTTAAAGAGAATTTAATACTGAATTCAATACAAAAAATAAAATTCAAATATTTGCAAGACAAAAAAAGTTATGCTGCAATAACTGTCGATATACATTACATACTGATGATAGCAGTGAGTTATCAGAGCTTAGTGAGTTTGCCTTTATTCTTTATTATAGCTTCACATTTATGTTTCATTGAGCCGAAAAGAGTTTTAAGCTCTTCCTTCTTTATTACATGATGCCAGGAAATAATTATACCTTCAATTAGTTCCTTTTTATTTTATGGGTACCTCATTCGGACAAGAGTATTCAAACGGTGCCACAAGTTTTCGATAGGATCGAAGTCAGGACTGTTTCCTGGCCAGGACAACAGCTCAATGATCTTAGAATGGTACCAGTCTTTCAATTACTTTACTGGGTGGCAAAGAGCAGAATCTTGCTGAAAAATAAAAAAGCGTTGTTGGTAAAGAGATCCTTGGTGGAAGGCTGAAGTTTGGGTTCTAGAATAGTGTCAGTGTATTTTATGACATTCAGTGTCCCATCGATGATATGATGGCGACCGTTACCATCTTCTGATATGCATGACTAAATGATAAAACTATGTGGGTACTTCACAGTTGCCTTGATGCAGTCAGGATGTAACGTTTCTACTATTCTACATCTTACGTATTTTAGTACATCACTACCGAATAACGTTTTGCTGAACTAGCCATATTAAATAATAGTTAAAAAACGTAAATATAACACAGATAAACCTTAAAATACAGTTGTGTCAATGAAATTGACTATGCTATGCATAGACAAACTTTACATCATAAGCAATTGTAGTCTACGACGTAACTAAGGCAAGGCAGTAACAAACGAGTGAGCCCTCCGCCCCCAATCACTCGCATTTGTTCGTAATACTTTATAGCGAACTTTGAAATTTTGAAATAAAATACAAACCATTTTGATCACTGGCATGCGAAAAATATTGTGCCACGGGCCATCAATGTCACTGATTCGCCATTCCTGGCATAGTCAATTTCATTGACACAACTGTATTTTAAAATTTATTGTGTTATATTTACGTTTTTTGACTGTTATTTAACATGGCTAGTTCAGCAAAACAACAAAAAGCGCAAGATAGTAAGTGTAACAGAGAATTTCAAAGGAGGTGGTTAAGAATCGACCTTTTTTCACCCATCATAGTCATGAAAATTCAAAGTATTTTTATATTGGAGTTGTATTATTATATTTATGTGAACTTGAGGTATTGTTCTATACCCTTTATTCTAAAATAGTAAGGGAAAAATAGGAAGTCACATAAAAAAAGTTATCAAACTTGACAAATTCGCTGAATTTCGTTATTTTAAGCGCTTTTTCTTTCATTTAAAAAAAAAAAAAACTGTGAAGGGCTTTAAGCACCACTATATTTTTTGGTCTCTCGAATACTACAATAATAAGGCTTTTAAACTGTCATTCATTTGTTTTGGTGCATCGAGTCCGTTGATGTGATACGAAACAAAATAGCTTGTTCGCAAAGCTATCAGATTTTTTTGGATCTTTTAGAAGAAATGAACCTAGTACCTAAAAGGCCTGCATTCCTGGACAAACAAGCACAGTTGTCAAAAGAAGATGCTAACGAGACACGTTTGGTGATATCGATTCTTTGGTAGTTGAAACAGTAAACAGCCAGCATAAGAAGTGGAGAGCTTTAAATAATATTATTCCAAATGTCCAAATACCATATATTGGAGATTATGTTATAAAATCGTCTCTGCAATTCTTAATGCTTTCCACCCAGCAAGATTTATAAATATTAAGGACGACAATGTAATTGTCCAACGAATGCTAGATTTAGTGAAGAAGCCTAATTTCTTACAACAAACAGTTGAAGAAAATGGCTGGGCAAGGAAAATGTCGATATGGATTTTGTTAAGTGATTGTGATCTTCTAGATTTTCCACGATTAACATGGAAGGAGCTGCGATATTTAACTTGTGGAATATATAAGCTTAAGTAATGCCGATCACACACTCAAGAACACTTTAATCAATCGAGGCTGTACTCTCTTTACATAAATCGAGAAGATTCCCCTCAGTTGTTCGACTCCAGTTGAGATAACGACACACAAGTTTGAAAGTACATAACATATGGATAAGAACAGGCATAGATCATAATCCAAACATTGAATTGTATTGGCAGTGCAAAGTTGGTGCTAGTGTTGTCGGCTGCTGTGCACATGTTGCATCTGTACTTTGGTACTTGGGATACTGGCGCCATAATCACACTCAGACAAAAACACCAAGTCTTGGATATGCTGATACACTTCAAGACGCTGCTAATGGATGATTCAGTGGCGATTCAGCCAGTGAAATCCAGAAGAAATATAATCGAAGACATTTATTGCAAATAGTTTAACATGTTATTTTTTCCTATTTTCTCTATTTAATAAAAGATTTTCTTAAAAAAAAAACCTAACATTTTCATTTCGACTGAGTATTGGTTTTATAAAAAATATATATAATATGAATTAGCCGATGGGTGAAAAAAGGTCTGATCTTTATCCACCATCTTTGATGGACCGAGAAACATGACATTATTAGAAAAGGCGACAAAGCAGTGTGTGTTTTATGTTCTGGAATAGTGGTATGCAGAACATTGTCTATAAAACGGTATTTTAAAAGAAATCGTAAGCCCTCTTGTTAAAAAAAAGTGAACCACAACAAAAATAATTAATTGCTTAGAAACCATTTGGAAGATGACTCCAATTCAGCATGCATTCTACAAAAAGTAACATCTTACAATCCTAATAAAAGTTATTTGTCCACACACACATTCTGCAATAACAGAAATCACAATAATTTTACTTTAATTTGAATTACACGTATAATTAAAACATTTATGCAGTGCAAAAGGTATTTTTTCGTAGCAAATAGAGTTTTGTGTTGTTAGTATGTAGTGTTATTATTTCCCAATAATCATGTCAAAATTATTTGACGGCACGTCTATACTTCATTAAACACTTCTTTAGAAAAAAATGGCACGTTGATCCATAAGGGTTCGTCACCCCTTTACTGTGCTATGCTTAGACAAACTTTACATCATAAGCAATTGTAGTCTACGACGTAACTAAGGCAAGACAATAACAAACGAATGAGCTCTCCGCCCCCGATCTCTCGCATTTGTTCGTAATACCTCATAGCGAACTTTGAAATTTTGAAATAAAATACAAACCATTTTGATCACTGGCGTGCCAAAAATATTGTGCCACGTGCCATCAATGGCACGCGTGTCACTGCTTCGCCATCCCTGTTATAGGTACTTCATGTAAAGATAATTAAGAAAAGTAATTGTGTATTTGTTATTGAAAAAAATTAATGTAATTTACTTCACATAGGAATAACATTACCCTGTGATCCAAGTGTCACCTACCCATCCATTATATTTAGTAACAGGTATATGTGCTGTATTTTTTACACAAACTGTCAGAGTCAAGGTCTTTTGAAATAATCCGGAGTTGCATTTCATATTCTATGTTTTAAGTGCAATTTATTTTGTTTTCTAGCTACTCATGTTGAGGAATATTTTTCTCTTTAAGGGGTTTCACCCATGTGATGGGTTCCTAAAAAAAAATTTCCTGGTTCCTAAAACTAAACTAACTAAATTTTGACTAAAAATTTTCTACATATCTGGTCCACGAATGTGGGCGTGGGTTCGAATCCCGCTTCTGACACCAAAAATGTTACGTAGATCTGGGGTTCGAGGATTTTATGCAAATCAGTCGCAAAGAATAAGACAGTTCTTTAAGAGCGATGAGAATTTATTGTCGAAAATCCAATCCTTGAAATACAGGATTCAGCAGCAATATTCGCAGAATAAATCTAAGATCTTCACACCTTCAACACCACTCAGACACAGTTATCGGTGTCTAAAATACACGTATATAAAAGATTATTCACAAGCAATCGCTCGTTCCGCAGCCGAAGTAATCACTAATCGCTTCAACAGTCAAAGCAATACTAACAGATCGCTAGTCAAAACCACACACACACACACAGACTGACTGACTTTCGACATCTATGGAGACAGGAGTCTTGTCAGACTCCTTCACTCCATATCTGGAACTGAGTGGGCCTTGCGATGTGTTCTTGGTTTGAGGGGTTGAAGAGGTGTGGCCTCGGAAGGCGGGAGCCAATGGTGAGCAGCAGAGTTCCAATGGTTAAAAAGGATGATTCCTATTGGTTTGTGAGCATTTGGACTTTAGGATAAAATTGATCTGATATGTATAAAAAATTTAAACTTTTGAAATAGGGTAAAGACATTGAAATCAAAGAGGAAATTTAAGTAATAGAAAAATTTAGAGTAAAATAATTTAATCAAGGACCGCTTCTATTAACATAAGCGCTTGTTGCTTAAAGTCCTTGGTTTTCTTAAGAGAGGGGAGAATTTGTTTTAACTTTTAGGGAATTGTTTAAAAATATTACTTACAATTTTAAAAAGAGCAATCATGTCTTGGAAATCTGAGGTATTATTATCATTAGAGGGGGGAACTTGGGGAGAGCTTTGTCTTTCCGATTTATTATTGTTATCAGTGAAGGAGGGAGAGGGGGTATCATTACTTTCAGTTGTTCCAGAAACAATGTTGGCGAAGGACAGTCCCTCAACAACATTGTTACTGGTGAATTTTTTGCTATTCCTGCTGAAAATAGGGGCACCTTTTCAAGGTTTGGGAAAACTTGGGCATTTAGTGTAACAGGCAGTATGCCCGTACACTTTGCAGTTGATACAGTAGGTGTTATCTTGGCGTTCTTTTATTTCGCAATCTTTAGTTAAGTGATTCTTTCCACACTTGAGACACCTTGGAATCATGTGGCAGTTAGCTGCCGTGGGGAAAGAATTATTACAATTGAAACATTGAGTGGTAACCCGAACGGAGTACCCCTCAACTTAGACTTCCATGTATCCCAAGTGGGAAAGATCAAAAACTTTGGCATTTTGGGAGTTTCTAGGGAGAGTTACAAGGTGAAAGGGGAGTGGAAGTTTGCCTCTTTTAGAAATAAGTTGGTTACAGCTGTGCTAACAGTGTAACCAATATCTTCGAGACCACACACACACACAGTAATTATGTCTTGGGGTTTAATGCATCTCGGCAAGCCTTCGATGACAACTTTATTTGTTTTTTTTTCTCTCTTTTGGCTGTATAACATATAAAATTCAAATAACTTTTTATCTTCGTCCATAAAATTAATGAGGCTTCTATAATCATCATGTGAGTCAATGAAGAGTCTGAGGTAAGCCCCGGATGATTTAGTTTTTAAATTTGGAAATTTAGTTGTAAGAATATTTAATTGATCTCGGTAATTATCGTTAATTTTTAAGAAAACAGCGGTGGGGGGGGGGGGGTGGGGAGTAGGGATTTCAGTCGTTTGATTTTGAAGGGGTTCAGGATCTTGCTCTAGGTTAGCAAAATAATTTTGGGTATCCACTGGTTGTACTGGAGTTGGAAGGGTAGGTCGGGTGGTTTTACTTGGAAAGACAAAGTCACATCCGAGTTATTTTTACTATTTTTCCTTTTCTGGGTTTTTTTTTTTATCGTTATCTTTAATTTTAAAATTATCATTGGTTTTTTTTAGGCTCTAAAATAGAATGATCAGGGCAATCAGAATCAGTACCTGGGGGCATAGTCCGAAGCTCACTTATCAGAAAGTCTCACTCTTATTCGATAGCTTTCAGGTTCCGCATGGTTTCGGCAACAAATCCGCTTTCGTCTTTGATGAGTTTCTGGTAAGCCAGAAGCTTCTTATATCCTCCACGCAAAACTTCCAATTTTTGCAACTTGGCCATGGCATGCCTTCTTCGAGAGCAATCAGTTTCAGGCATTGTGGGATTTGGAGTTCAACAGATTTGGTAGAAATAGAATATCTAGACTTGAAGTATCCAATATTGTGACTGACTTTCGGTGAGCCTCTCTCTATTTATATCCCTCGTGGATAATTCGAGAAAGATCCGCTTGCGTCATAGGTCTTGAAATTAGTGAATTTCTCTACTAATTTCTAGAAGAATCCATAGGGTCCCGAACTTGCCAAAAATGATCGCCAAGTCACCAACTTGGTCGCCAAAAATGAGGCCAACTTGGCTCTATCACCAAGATTTCGCCGAGTTCCCATTGAATCACTATTATAACGTAAGGGACGGCGTTTCTTGTGAATATTACAATGCTAACGTAAATTAAATCTAATTTAGAGTAAGATAACAGCATTGCACATCCAAATACGAATTATTTACACTATTTTATACAAAATTCGTAACACTATAAATAAATGATAAAATGTTCTATCATTTTACTGGTCGTCAAAAAAAAAAATTTCCTAAAAATGCTTAAAAAACAGAACGTCACATGGGTGAACCCCCTTAATACAATGTTCTTAATGGCATTAAGATGATTATAGTTGTATGGAAAATCTTGTGTGTTTTGCATAAATTTGCAACCCAAAATTTAGGAGTTGTTCCAGCTTAAATTTAGATTCTGATGTCGAATATGTCGATACTTTGTTCCATCACATCCTTCACATTTTAGACACCTTTTTTCTTCAAAAGAAAAAAAGTACATTTTCCATTAGAAAACTATATAAGTTTTGCAAAACATTGTACTATAGAGTATAAAATTATTTCGTGGAACCCTTGATAGCACGTATAAAGAAAAACGCGTTTCAATATTCTTTTATTATATTACAATAAAAGTTTTAAAGGGCTTACATTGTACTATAGAGTATAAAATTATTTCGTGTAACTCTTGATAGTACGTATAAAGAAAAACGCATTTCAATATTCTTTTATTATATTACAATAAAAGTTTTAAAGGGCTTACAAAAGAAAGTTATATGTAGTATAAATATAAAATTTTCAGTTTTAATGACTGGGATGAGTATCCGATACGCGTGTGGTTATGCAAAATTCATTGACAACGAAAATCCATTTTGCATACACATTTATAAATTTTTCCCCCGATTTCTTATTGTGACAATTGGAAGCCCCAGGGTTTCTAGGAACACAGTTTGAAGACCTCTGAAGTATATATATAGACCAAGTCACTCATACATGTGTGGACACAAACTGGCAGTCTTCGGAATACACTGTCACAATCAGAATTAAAAAAAAAAAAAAAAATTGGAAAGGGGAGGGGGATTTGTGCTAGAACAAACATTAGTGTAAAAAGTATATTGGTGAACCATGTTATTTGAAAATCGTGTAAAAAAAGAGTTGGGTGTTTGACTATTAAACAATGCAATAAAGTATTTACAAAGAACACACCATAATGAAATATTCTATAAATCTTAATCGTATTTTTTTATATCTTAAAAACAATGTTTCTGAAACTAGGGTTCACTACTCCAAATGGGGTCTTATGACTTGCAATAGGGATCGCCAAAATATTAGGATTTTCTGATGTATTTTTTTTGCATGAAATAAAACTTGTGTTTGCCGTTAACAAATAGTTTAACACAGGGGGGTGTTGAACTCGCGGGCCGTATGTGGCCCACAATGAACATTTTTGCGGCCCGATCAATATATTGGCACACAGTAATATATATCGTAAAATCCGGAGTATAACGCGCACCTAAGCTGCAATTTTTAATTTTTAGATACATCCGCCATATAACGCGCGCACCCTCTTTTTTACGAAGAAACCTGAAATATACGTGCATAATGCTCTTATGTTTTGAAGTCATTTATCAAGGTATTATTCCAAGATTTAGAAAAAAATAGCTTACTTTTAGAGCTACCGCCCTTTTAGTTCATAAGAGGAATGTCATTTCTTTTAAGTAAACAGTTTTTCGATCTATGTAGAAGTCTAATTCTTTTCTATGCTCATCTTTTTATTATTATTATTTTTAAAACTGTCATTTTTATATATTTATATGTTATTTTTATAATGCTCACTCGTAAATTTCGATCTTATTCTTTGCGTTAAAAGTGCGCGTTATACACCAGATTTTACGGTAATAAAATATCAAAACTTCTACCGAAATAGGAAAGATAGTAGCAGAGAAGAGATGTCAAGTGTCAGAACGTACATATTAAATTTTTTTATTTCTTTTCTATATGTTTATTTTAACGCATTATTCAAAATAAACCTAAGTTCCTATTAATTTTGATTTTCTTTGCGGTCCACCTTAAATTAAACCTTGTTTATTTGGCCCAAGTCAGTGAACTCATTATATCTAAAATATCATCAAAATAAGAAAACACATACAACGAACAGCTTAACTTAGATTATAATAAAACCATTTATTTTATTTGTTTTGCACATATATTGCGCAAGGCTTATGGGATCAGCACCAAGAAAAGTTTAAGCACCCCTGCTTTATCAGAAAATTAATAACTACAATCGAACCTCCATATTACGAACCTCTATATATATAGCAAGTTTTTTCTATATAGCGAAATTTCCTGGAACCAAGAACATTTCAGGATTTTCTTCGTCAAATAACCTCCCAATAGCTGAGTACATTTTCTATGTAACGAACTTTTTCTCTTATGAAGGGATTTTTGATGCATTGCAAAAAATGTGAGGCGCATTATGAAACAAAGCATTTTTTCAAACAAAAAACTCAAACAAAATTAACTCATTTTATTAGTAATTAAATTTAAGGACTCAAGTAGTAATGCATGTTTAGAATTTCTAGTTATAAAATAATGTCTTGTTTAAAATTACTTGTATGCTTTAAATTAGAAAATGTCCTTAAAATTCATTTATTTTAATGTAAAATTATTTTCTTAATCTTAAAAATATAGTGTATTTCTCGACATTCTTTTTTCTTGTTTTCCTTAGTTTTTCTTCCCTTTTTTTATGGGTAAGATATATAAAATAAATAAATATTTATTAGCAAAAAGGTGTGAATAATTACTTTTTTTAATACATAGTGTTTATGAATTTAAAATTTGTTTTATGTGGTTTATATATAAAGTATATTGAAAGATGAACCCCAATCAGTGGCGCACACAAGGAGGCCCCCTCCAAAGACCTTGATTTTTTTTCCGATTGATTATAATTCTAAGTATATAGTACGTAAAATTTAATTAAGTATTTGTTATTAATGATTAATTTTATTAATTAATGCTAATTATTTATTTAATAATTATTTTTTATTGTGTTTTGTTCCCGAAAATCGACAAAATCAAAATGAGCATGATACAAGAATGGTGAATTTTCGACCACGT
>BMAV01011191.1:395480-408815 GCA_019973955.1 Trichonephila inaurata madagascariensis
CCCCCCCCCCCCACCTTGAAAAATTCTGTGTGCGCTACTCTTTCGTATAGCGAACTTTTTTCGGGACTAAGAGACTTCAGGTCCGATTGTGTGTAGTCTTAAAATGAAATTTCATTTAAAATACAATATTTAAATTCTTCAAAGGCTCCTAAAGGTAAACTATACTTAACAACTGATTTTGTAATAAAATAATTTAAGACTGTCTTAATCTAAAGTTGAATAATCAGTGCCAATTTAAGCTCATTTCGAGCCCTGGGCACAGAATATCTTCGCCCCCCTCTTTGTTACTAGCGGATCGAAATTTATTACCAGAAAACCTGGTTAATTCCAGCTTATCCGGGCCCCTAGGCGCCCAATCATTAAACCGGCACTGTTAACAATGCTATTCTTATGAGATTTTATTAATCTAAATTATATACTCTTATACAATATACAGGGCAGTGGCGCAACGTACACACCCGCATCGCAGGGGGGGCAGGGACCTAGGGGCCCAAAACCCGACTAAGCCAAGTACGGCTTAGGGCCCCAAACTTGACTTTTCAGGGGGGGGGGCTAATTTCTTCGTTACGCTACTGATACAGGGTGTACCGAAAATAGCGCCCAAACTCTGCACAGCCAGATTCCTCGCTGAGAGTACGTAAAAAATACCCAGTGAATTGTACCTGTACGATTTATAGTTCATGAGAAAATTACGAAAAACAAAGTATGGCGAAACAAGGAAAAAACATCGTATTGCATGAGAGTCAAACTCGCGGCCTGGCCAATATATTGACAATAATATATAAAGAAACCAAACCGAAAACAATAAGATCAGATCGATGCCATAGTTTACCTGATAAATATATCACCGGACTAAATCTAGCTAAAAGCTAACCTAATAGCTATTCATTAACACTACGAAAGACAAATCATAAGTATAATAAATAGAATTTAATTTAAAAAGGGGAATTCTTAGTAAAAAAAAAAAAACAATTATGAAATGAACAAAAATTAAAGAAAAACCAAACACACTGTAACACATACAACAAAAAGAACAAATTAAAATAATTTAAGCAGAAAAGTAAAAGAGAACACATAATTCTGAAAAGATTAAAAAGGAAAAAAAAATATATAAGAAAAAAATTTTAGACAAATATAAAATTAAAAATTTTTTTTTAATAAATACCAACAAGATAAAAGGTAATTAAAATATTTTTCAATAGCTAAACACTGAATCTCACAAGATATTTTAATTTTGAGCTCCAACTATAATCTATATCATTAGCATTTACTAAGTAATTAGTTCATTTTCATTATATATAATAAACGGTATATAAATAATTAAAAACCACACACACACAAGTTCTTAGTGTTTCAATAAACAGTTCCATTTAATATGTGTGTGATTTATTGAATGATTTAATAAACCTAAAATACAGCCACATTTTTTAAACAATGATTTTTTATTTTCAAAACTTTTCCTGTTTTATAATTTTTTAGTATACTTTTTTTAAAAAAATTCTCTCCATTCTTTCTTTCTTTTTAAAATAAATATTTTTGGGCAAATAATGTTTGTGATTTTTTCAGCTCTTTGGCGCATTCAGAAAAAAATGGCGTTAAATTCGTTTGAGGAAGTTTCACGTTGAAATGAATGTGCACTCTCTTACTTCAGGGAAGCGGGTCAAGCAAATTAGATAGTGTAGATGTACTTTTTTGACGTCACAAAGCGTAACAAAGGCAAAAGACAGCACAAACAGGTTTCAAGGGCATTCTACTGCTACATTTTTTGTTGCTGATTTTATCTTAACAAGGCTGTCTTTTTGGTTGGCTCGTTGGAGGAATGTTTTTAAGGAATTAGTTTCTCTGTCCTGTATTTGCCGACTTGATTTAGTTTTTCAAAAAGCATGTTTGAAAAAATATTCCATTATCTAATGCATAATGAAAGCTGTGACTATTTCCTATATTAATTTCAAATGGAATAAGATAGAGGGGAAAAAGTTGAAATGTATGAAAATATAAGAAACTGTAAAATGGTTTTTTTTAAAAAAAATCATCTTCAAATAAAATAAATATTGTTCAAAAAGAGAAACAGAAATTAATTTTACAATCTTTTCACTGAATTTTTTTATTAATTTGTTACAGATTGTTTTAAGGTATCCGACTACTTTCGGAACCGTGATTTTGCAAAAGAGTATAAATGGTTAATATTTATGATATTTAGTGTCACTTAGATTAGAAAATGTATATAAAATTGCTTTAAGAATAGTATTACAATAAACAATTATTTAAGTACAATATTTTGACAAAAAATGAACATAGAATGACCCATTTTCAAAATATTCTTTTGCGAAAAATGCTTCTATTATAATAATATTTTGCCTGTATATAGCTCAGACCTCTGTACAGAGGCTCATTCAAACAAAATTACGCTTACATTTCTTTTAATTATTTAAAGTAAAATCCGACGTATAATGCGCACTGAACACAAAAAATAAGATCGAAACTTAAGGGTGCGCGATAGCTTTAACGAACGATAGCTTATAAATAACAAAAAAGATTAAAAAAAAACGATAGCTTTATAAATAACAAAAACGATGAATATAAAAAAAAATTTTCTTTTAGGTGTATCGAAACCCAGTTTATTTAAAAGAAACGACTTGCCTGATGAGCAAGAACAGTTGTAGTTCTAGAAATATACTATTTTTCCAAAAGTCTGGGATAATACCTTGAATAAATGACCTCAAAACATAAAAACAATGTATACTAATATTTCAGATTTCTTCGTTAAAAAGGGGGTGCGCATTATTCGGCTAATATACCTAAAAATTAAAAAATTTAGCTTGAAAGTATGGGTTCGCGTTACACGCCGGATTTTACTGTACTTAAACAGGTATTTTCTCATTGAATGATTTTTTCAATTCCTACTATTAACTCACACTCTCTATATTTTTATTTATTTATTTATTTGTTTGTTTATTTTTTTACTTATCTTGGTGGAATTTTTAATCGTTAATAAAATACATTTTAAAGCGCTCAATTGTGCTGAAATTTTTTTACATGATTATTTTGGATGACAATACAATAATTTAATTATAATTTATAAAAATTAATTGATTGAAACTAATTATTTAAAGAATTACAAATACAGCCACGTTGGCATAATTTTTACTGAAATTTTATATACACGATTGTTTTGGATGACAATACGATACTTTAATGATAATTAATAAAAAATTAATACAACTTAATGTTGTGATTCTGTCTTATGTATATACATATTTATATTAATTGTAACTATTAATAAAAAGTAGCTAAAATAAAATTTTTCTTTGTTGATCTAAGTAGGAAATGACTTAATTTTTTTTTATATTACTTGTTTTGTTTGTTGTTTTCTAATATATTCGAAAATCAACTTTCAATCTTGATTTCTCACTTGTCCAAAAATTATTACAAACCGAAAAAATTCTTTCAACTGTTTGTTGTATTAGTTCCTGGGCAGCACAACGTAAATTCAACAAGAATATCTAAATTTTCATATAGAATGTCTTCATTTTTGAAATGGTTAAGTATTTCAACCCATCTTTTATCAATTTCAGCATGAAGATTTTCCAATTGTTTCAATTTATTATAATTTAAACACACACACACACATTCAGTCTTTTAATTTCTTCAAACAGACAATTGTCATTAATTTTAATATGAGGCATTTTTTCAATAAAAAAAAAAATCAACTGTTTTCTATATCTACCCAATTTACTTGCGATGAAGTCAAATAACACTATTGAAAACTTATTTCCTGTGGTATTAGTTTCAGACCATTCTTCGACATTTTGGAAACATGTTTGGTTCATCTCTGAATACAGAGATTAACACATAAATTATAAAATATTCAAAAGGAGGACAAGTAGGAGGACACTTTTCGAGGAAGGAGAGAACCCATAAAAGGAGGACTGTCCTCCCGAAAGGAGGATGGTTGGTCACCTAACTTATATTCATCGTTACTCCACTGATTTGAGGGCCACATTGCAAAAAGAAAAAAAAGAAATTGCTGGGCTTCACATACAATATTTTTTCAACAAATTGAAATAAAAATTAACTCTAGTTTTATTAAAATAAATTAACTTCTTTTTATTATAACTTTTTTTAAAACTTGGATTATGCATGTGTAGGTACATATTTGTTTTAAATTTGTTAAAGTTTCGTTTTATTTAGTTTGAATTTCATAAATATAGATTCAAATGGAAAAAATTCAAATTAATGGGATGGATGAAATGGCTTTTGTTGAATAAGCAAATCGATATCGGGTTCAATAGATGAGGTTGCAATTCTTAAAGCATTTTCAATATGTATGACAGTGATCCTTGTCTTTTTTTGTTTGTTTGTTTTTTGTATTCTGCATTCTTGAAAATAATTTTTCACAAATATAGGTACTGACAAAAGCAGAAGACATTAATAAAGCATGATTGTGAAAGGATATTTATCGTGGGGTGGTAATTCTTATAAAACTCCAGTAAAGAAACATTCCCAAATTTTTCTTTCAGTTGAATGTCACTTAGCAGTTCAATGCATTCCATTTGAAGATTTGTTGATAGTTTATTTAATGCTAGAGAAAATGTGGTAGAAAATATGTTGAAATGGTCCTCATTATTTCGAAAATCTTGAAATCTACTTTCAAACTCTTGAATTAAATCAAAAATTAATGCAGCATTTTTTGTGCAACTCACAGGTTTATGTTCAGCCAAAGTACTGAAATTTGTCAAATCTTTTACTTTTATTTGATTGTGCTAAAATTTCAACTTGTAATAATGTTACTCAATAATGTTACAGTAAAAAAAATTATTTAAGTACAATATTTTGACAAAAAATGACCATAGAATGACCCATTTTCAAAATATTCTATTTTGTGAAAAAGGCTTCTATTATAATAATATTTTGCCTGTATATAGCTCAGACCTCTGTACAGAGGCTCAACTAGAATTTTTGAAATGTATAACTTAGAAGTGGGTTTATCCATGTTTTACGACAACAGAGGGGAGCAATTTTAAGAAAAAAACGTCGATAATTATTTCAATGGGTTGTAACTCTGAAAATAATGTGAATTTTTCAAAAATCGTAGTTGAGCCTCTGTACAGAGGTTAGAGCTATATACAGGCAAAATGTTATTATAATAGAAGCATTTTTCACAAAAGGAGAACATTTTGAAAAACGGTTATTCTAAGTTAATTTTTTGCCGAAATATTGTATTTAAATAATTTTTTTTTGTCATAATGTCCTTAATACAATTTTATACATGTATTCTAATCTAAGTGACACTAAATATCATGAAAATTATCCATTTATGCACTTTTTTAAAATCACGGTTCCGAACGTAGTCGGATACCTTAAAGGCTTTTGGGCCGCACTTTGGACAAGCATGTTTTAATGCTATAAATATAACTTTAACATGAATTTGTTTTACTTAATTATACGTTGTACTAGTGGTCCCGACAGACGTTGTCCTGTACACACGCCTTAATTCCAAAAATTACAAACTTTTTTGAATAAATTGCAACAATTTGGACAGTTTTGATGAAATTTTTATAAAGTTATTACAATATCTGACATCATCACATGTACAGTTACCACAATTTGTTCTATCGATTGCGTGTGAGTATGCATTTACTCTGAACTAAGTATAATATAGAACCTATTCTGGATAGAAACTTAAACTTGTTTTGATTAAAGGGTAAAAAAGATAAAACTCGAGCTATTTTAATAACAGATATATTTTTTTAATGCACGAAAAATAAATTTATCGTAATGCCATTGAATGTACAATGTTTTTGGTTAATTCTTAAAGGAGAACAAACAAACAAATGCGATGGTTTGCCAAACCTCGGACATGCAACATATAATTGGCCGTGTGAAAAACAAGGGTTTTCTAAATCTAAGCCACAAATTGTCATTGTTTGACCTTGTGACTTATTAATGGTCTTAGAAAATACCAAGTGAAGTGGAAATTGCAAACATTTGAATGGATAGGTGAGTCTGAAAGAATCATTGGGATCTGTGGTAGAAGTACAACTTCACCTTGAAATTTGCCGCTCAAAATAGTGGCCTCAAGAACTGGTGAAAATGCCACCATGGAAAGAAATTTATTACTTATTTGCATTTATAAATGTAGGAGTAATCGGCTAAAGATTCATTTAAATCCTCAATAGAAGATACAAAAAACATTCTATATTTTGTATGACATGCTAAAAGATTAATAAAAAAGAACGTTTTAAAGATTTACTTGAAAAAACACGTTTTAATTACTAAAGTAAATATGAAGTTTCAGAATGAAGTACTTAGAGTACTATATTGATAAAGAATTTTTTTTTTCATGAAGCTTGAAGGTTTAATTTCCAACAGTATGTGGGATATTAAACAATATTAAACAATATTTTTACTCAAAAAGATCATAAAAAATTGTACTCTAAAGTAGAAAAATACTATAGATGGTGTATCCATGTATACATTTAAGAATACATAATTTGTAATCCGTTGTACATACTATTGTCCTAGTATAGTGTAATTATCACTTTTATTTATTTATTTATTGTAGTCCTATATTTGAAAAAGGTCATCAACCGAAGGGAAGAATTGTTATAATTTCTTCTTATGAATATTAGCGGTATCTTTTATATAAAGCTAAAAAGCGACTCAAGTAAGCCCAGCGGCTGAGTGGTAACATATAGCGCTTCCAAGCCACTAGTCCGTGGATCAAGACCCGGGCTGGGCAAGGTCGACTCAGCCTTTCATCCCTTCAGTTGGTAGACAAATGAGAACCAAGCTTGTTTGTGGGAAATAAACCCTGAGGTTTCGCATCAGACAGACTACCATTTGTTCATGCACCTCAGTGCCCAAAATCATGAAAACTGAGATTGGCACATTTGGCCTTGGCCCTCATGGGCTGTTGCGCCACTGATTTCTTTAAGAGTTTGGAAAAGCGACTCACTCATCACGATATCACCCTAACTATTTGACCTACATACTTGAAATTTGGCAGACATGTTTCTTTCATGCAGTAGATATAAGCTACAAAAAGGGTTTTGTAAAAATTGACCCTCAAGTGATGTTGTGAGGGGTTAAGTGGCGTTATAGATAAATATTCCCATTTTTGAACTGTTAGACCTACATACCTGAAATTTACTAAACATGTTTCTTTAGTTGATTAGAGATCCCTAAATACGAATTTTGCGGAAATATCCATTTGGGGGGGAGGGGATTGAGGAAGATAAAAAGTAAGACGAAAATAGATAATTCTACTTAAGTTTTAGAAAAATTCCTGTCCGTTTTAAATCAAAAGGTAAGAGTTATAAGAATGTTTTTCATTGCGATTGAACACTTAATGCTAGGATTTGGATACCAATACTTTATACATATATATACACAGTATGTATTCGTACAATATTATGAAATACTTAGAGAAGGCTCGGGTTACGGGTAGTATGCATATATATATATATATATATATATATATATATATATATATATATATAATAATTCCCTCTAGTATCCTTTTTGTTAACTCTTTGTACTAATATTTAAAATAACTTTTAATTCTTTGGTCTAAAAATAACATTGTAATCTTAATCGTAATCGGCAAGTCCGTACGTAATTGTCACGCGCTTGCATTGCTGGTATATAAGCAAAAATCTTGTGTAATCGCTCTCTCTTTGCCTGCTTGCCGTCATCATGTAAGAATGTAAATAACTGCAGCTCATTTTTGTTGGTGTTGCGTCAGTCAAGATGTCGCTTCTGTTATATGTGTCTGCTTACGTGTTTTTTTTAACAAATAGATGTCAATATATAAAGTGATTGACTAGTTACGCTATGTGTGCTTCAAAATAAAAGATAAAACACACTTCTCAAGACGTCATTAATAAACAAATATGACAACAACCTACACCGGCCAACGCTACTACAATACTTCACACACACACATATATAGAAGAAATGCCAGAAGACGTTTCTTCTGACCAATGAAATTCAATAGTAGGTTTGAACAGCCAATAAGACGTAAGGATCAATAATCCGTTACTATGAGTAAGAATGATCCGTTATTGTGAGTTAGGATGATCCGATATTATGAATAAGGATCTTCCGGTATTACGAAAGTACACTACATATATATATTTCTAATCTCGAAAATGTAGAGGGGGTATTATAACTGTCAAATTTTTGGCATCACCGAGATCCAGATGCATGCATTAGATAAAAGAATCCCTAAGAAACTAGAAATGGAATGGCAGTAGAGATAAGACTTTATTAAGAAATAGATCATCACGATTCGCAGAATGACGGATGAGTCTAAAAGTGGTGTCTGAGAACCAAGTATCACTCTACGGCTTTAGAGGATGGCTAAATATAGCTTTATCAGGGCCGCTTTTCCGCTCAGGCACACTAGACACGTGCCCAGGGCGCAAAAGATTTGGGAGCGCAAAAAAATTGGAGGGCAAAAAAAAGGGGGGGGGGAATTAAAATTGCAGCGAACGTACCACCGCCTAGCGAATCGTGAGAGAAGTATTTCTGTTTTCAAGGTAGTAAAGACTGAAATGAGAAGCTTCACAGTTTATTGTTGCTATGCGCTCAAAATGATATTGCAATGGAAATCATTGCAATATGCAGTTGATATAATTGATATACACTCACTTCCAAAAGTTAAGCACAAAGATGTAAAATGCAAAAAGTCAACAAATACTGCTTCGATTGACACAGAATTTGGCAGTAAAGTAGCATATATATTTATACATAAAACAAAATCAATAATTATATACAGAAATGAAAACAATATTAAATTTTTGTAAGTTATCAGATAATGTCATACTGGAGACTTAAACAGAATTATGTATAAAGTGAAAATAAACAGCATAGAATGAAAAAAAATGACATTAATAGGATATGTGATCCCTCCTGTGTGCAAAGTTTACACCTCCTGACCATGTTTTCAATTAGGTGGTCAACCACCGCAGAATTAAGCAATCGCCATTCTTCTTGTAGAGCAGTTTCCAGCTCAATAAGAGTGGCTGGAGGTGGGAAGCGTGAAGATACAGCACGGCCGAGAGCATCCCAAAGATTTTCAATGGGATTAAGGTCGGGCGAATATGCTGGCCACGCCATACGCGCAATCCCTTCCCTCTCCAGGTAGTCATCGACGATGTCAGCTCTATAAGGACGTGCGTTATCGTCCATTAAAACAAAAGTAGGGCCAACTGCTGCAGCGTACAATCTCACAATGGGTTCTAGGACTTCATCTCGATACCGGACGGCCGTCACAGAACCCCGTTTAAAGATGCGTAGGTCGATGCGGTATCCTAATGAAATCCCTGCCGACACCATAATGCTTCCGCCTCGGAATACGTGGTGTTCGGTGATGTTTTGGGGCTGATTGCGTGTTCCTTGTTTACGCCATATCCTTATACGCTTGTCATCTGGCTTCAGGGCAAATCTTGACTCATCAGTAAACATGACATTGCCCCAGTCAGGCACAGTCCAATTGCCATGTTTCCGGCACCACTTTCATCGTGCCCCTCTTGATTGGACGGATATACAAACACAAACTCGAAGTACCCTGACAAACAGTCCATATGTAATCTTTGGCGTACAGTAACTGCAGATATAGCCTTACCAATGGACGCTGTAACCGTAGATGTCACACGTGTGGAGGTCACTCTGCGATTCCGCTTGGCTACATTAACAATATATCGATCTTCGGAGGGGTTGTAACCCTTAGGTGACCACTTACGGGCCTTCGGACAACTATCTGTGTGGTTTGGATTTGTTTCCATAAACGTGAAATTACAGAATGATGAACGTCGAAGAAAAGAGCAACATCTGTGATCGACTGCCTTGCTTCAATGCGCCCCACAGCACGCCAGCGCTTAGAATATTCCATTCGTTTTCTGGAAGTCATAGAAACACGTATCTCTTGAAAACAAACTGTACGAAAGTTTTAAACACCTTCTATCAGCATTTACAATCAACTTCTGTAACCCTTGAGAAAGCTGGCTTCTTATAAGACTGCCCTTTTTGCATATTTCTTGACATGAAAACATGATTGGCTGTTTGTTACCTAACATATTTGCATACTTCCATCTACCTCTGCAATGAATTGCATCCTCTTCAATTCTGATTGGCTTCCAAAAATTAGCATTTTCCTCTCCGTGCTTAACTTTTGAAAGTGAGTGTATTATATTGATTGTATTATATTGATATATATATATATATATATATATTATATTATATTAATTATATTATATTAATATATTATATTATATTGATATATTATATTATATTATATATATTGATTACATTATATTGATATATTATACTGATGATATTATTATTGATTATGTTATTAATGATTTTCTAGAAAAAATCATTAGTTTTTCGAAAGAAAAAAAAAACCTTTGTTGTGCAAGCACAATGACAGTGACTCAACAGAGAATAATTATGTCGAAAAGTAAAAGACAGTAAAGCGGTTAAAAAAATGTAAATTAACAAGTTGAAAATAGTTCCCACAATAATGTATTCTCTATACTATAATTGCAAGCGATTTCATTAATTTACTGTACTAATCTACAAAACGGTGGGTGTTCCTTGATGTCGTAAAGTAAGGAATGAACAACAGTGGGCAAACCATATCGCTATCCTTTCCCTACGACATTCAAACCAGGACATAGCGTGTTCACAAGTGCACCCTCCAATCTGACAATCCGCTGACGCGTCAGCTGATGCTTAACAAATCAGTTCTTCGAACTGGTCCTTTTTCTCCTTTTCTTAGGTCACTATTTAACTGTAGAAGAAGCCTAGTGCTCATAGGCTGGTTCTTAGGCGAAAGAAATATTCCAGGCAGGTCCGCAAGTGGAGGATAATGGCAGGTCCGGCTCTAGTAGTTTTGCCGTCCCGGACAAAAATGGAAAATGCCACCCCTCTCTCTAAAGCAAAAAAATTTATTTAAAAAAGGGGAATTGTCACATGGATACACACCTACAGAATAATTTTTGAGAACGAAAGGGGAGCATAACAACTATATATATTATTTTAAGTCTTAAAAATATATAATAATTCGAAATTAAGAACTCAATTATCTCTTATTATTTGAAACGAGTAAAATGTAAGAGAAGGAATCACCCATTTCAACACAGGCCAATTTCTTCGAAAAAGAGTCAACTGATGGTGGGGATCACACGCGTTTATTTTAACATAGAAACTACACTCGAGGCTAAAATAAAACATCTCCTGTGGCTCTCTATCAACCGAAAATTCTAATTACCCCTGTCCTCTTTTGGATAGCTGAAACCGGACATCGTGTGGATGTCCGTTGTGACCCCACTCCGGGCTGGAGAGAAAGTTACTAGTAAAAGATGCGTAAACATATCGTTTAAGGATTTAACGTGTATTCCCACCTCGAACCCTTTAAGTTTCAACAGAAACTGGCATAAAACACAGTGCCGGTTTAAGCTCATTTCGGGCCCCTTTCACACTGGTGGATCGAAATTTGTTACCAGGAAACCTGGTTAAGTTAAGCTTATCTGGGCCCCTGGGCGCCCGCCCCAAGCGCCCAATGGATACACCGACACTGATTAAACGTACAAAGTATAAATTAAGGAAATAAGATACTTAAATAAAATACCAAATTCCTCCCGAATGATATTTCAGGAAATATATAAAATTTTTTGTAAAAAAATACTTCTCCAGTTCGATTTGAATGCCGCCCTTAAAATTTGCCGCCCCGCGCAGGGGTCTGGTTTGTCCGGCCCTAGAGCGCCCCTGATAATGGAAAAACTATCCAAATCAAACAGCAACAACAAAAAAAGGGAAAAGAGTAAGAATCCCTCCCAAAACAAAACAGGAAAAGTAGGAATTTAAGGAGTAAAGGGGGGGGGGGGGTTCTGGAAATAGAGGAGGACGTAACTATTGAAGTGCCTAGGGCGCCTGGGAGGTTAAAAACAGCCCTGAATTTCATTCAGGCAGAAATAAACACTAAAACGTACCTTGGCTTCTTGTGAACCGTAATTTTTCGCAGAATGTAACTGTCTCTCAATCACACAGATAATCATTTAAGTAATACAATTCTCAGAGTACGCTGGTAATGCAAGAACACATAGAAAACTGGAAAAATTGGTTGTGTTTAAAAATTGAGTATGAAATTTAATAAAAAAAATATTTAAATTTTAAAATAAAACTCGTTTTATGGCTCTATATTGTTTTCAAAAACATTCTTATAGCCCTCCGCTTCGAAGTTGAACTCCGCAGAACCCATTTTTAGCGGATCTCTACTCAACAAAAGAAACAGGCTTGCCAAATTTCAAGTCTGTAGGACTAATAACTCAAAAACGGGAATTTCTTAGATCTATAATTCTCTCTCCCCCCCTTTCTAAGATTGTTCCCTTTCAGGAGTAGATTTCGTGAAAACCCGTTCTTAGTGGATCTCTACTCAAGAGAAGCAACATGTTTATTGAAATTCCCTGTTTTTCGGACAATACTGTGACGTTTGATTGATTAATTTAAATATTTAGTTTATTTACGTCACAGCTATTATTTACATAATTATACATTGAAGTTATTAAACTTATTAAAAGATTATTAGAGTTCAAAATAGTGGTTTATAAGAGGAGGGATCCCTTTGGTGACCGCTCACTCGAAGGTTCAAAGCATCTCTCCTCGGTTCTCCCACCCCTCTGTTCGGGGATCAAGGGGCCGGCACCTCTCTTTAGCATTTCGTTACATCCTGCTAGAAGCGGGGAAAGGGTCTCTCATGATGTCAAAGTTCGATGGGTGATCCAAGTTGGTACTACGCAATAATTCAAAGTTACGCAGGTGTCATTGCACGTGTGTGATTATTTTCACAAAGACGCCGCTCATAGCTGCGAGAAGAAAACGTTACAATATGTGAGGGAATAAAATATTTGACCATTAAAATTATCCGAATTATGATCTTAAAGACAGAGTCGAGAACGAAATGATGATCCTGGGCCCAAGCCCATTTGGCTCATGCCTTAAGACGTCCCTGGGTCTAATTATTAAAAAAAAACGCGAAATTTTGTCTACAACACTCCTGCAGCCCCGTTGGGAGTAAACTCCCGCAAAACCTGTTCTCAGCGGCTCTTTACTCAAAGAAGGAAAAAAAAAAAAACATTTTACCCAGATTTCAAGTCTCTAGGTCTAAGAGTACAAAGACATGAATTATTGCCTATGATACTCTCAAAACCCAATTTGGGAGTCGATTTTTGCTACAACCGTTCTTATTGGATTGCCATTTAAAAGAAACTTTTGTTTGCCGAATGTCAAGTTTGTAAATGTAGCAGTTCAAAAATAGGAACTTTTTCT
>BMAV01011191.1:423058-456659 GCA_019973955.1 Trichonephila inaurata madagascariensis
TATTTTTATACTTTTTGATATGCTCGCTCTCCCTACGCAGGGTTAACACTCCCCAAGGGAGGCTCGCCTTATGGTTTGAGAAACGCTGGGTTATGTACATGGTACAGCTTTGAAAAATGGATTGGCAGGCATATCGCGCACTTCCCCTGCAGTGGCTGAAAGTCTAAATATGAATTATTCTGCAGATTCAATAGGTGTTTTATGCATAAAAGCTTTCATCTGTTCCCACAAACAGGAATCGAGACAAAGAAGATATGGCGAGCGTAATGCTTCAGCTACAGGATCACCTCACCTAATCCATGGGTTCGGATTTCTTATATTCAGATAGTTTTGCATGTCTCGTATACGTGAAGCAGTGCTTCTCAAAGTTTCAATATTCGCAACCCAATATTCAATCATGATTTTCATCGCGCCCCCCTCATACAATAACAATGTATTGAATTCAATAATATACTATAATTCGACGCTAAAACTACGATACGACCTTAACCTTTTAAGTGCCACTGGCGTATATAAACGTCTAGCTGAATCAAAGTGTTAATTTTCACGGACGCATATATACGTCTATCCGAAGTATGATCTTTTCTCTGCACTGCTATCCATAAAATTATTCCGAAGGCTTTGGAATGCAATAAAAGGACCTTGAAAATGTTTGTGAAGAATTTACTTATTTCAGAATATTTTTGCTTCTTTATTCCTCCCCCTCCCTCTTCAATACATCACATACACCCACCTACGAGGTAAATGATTGGCATTGGGAAGAGAATTATGTTCCTTTTAATCGACAGTTAAGGGATCAATTATAAACCATACAAATTATAAAGATAAGTGTTAATTTTTGTATATAATTTTTTATGTATGGCAATCCTATGGGGTCACTGGTAATTATTAAACTTGTTCTTAACTTCGTATTGTTAAATTAATTATAAAATACAATATATATGTGGCACTGATACATTTATAATATATCAGTATAAACGTGTATTTTATCTTTTATTATGTCAGAATGTATTTTGTTTGTTTACTTTCTGTAAATTAATAATTTTTTAAAATATTTTTTTTGTTTTTGACTTTTCAATATGCTCCCCCCCGTCGTAGAGTCGTCACACACCCCAGTTTGAGAAGCACTGACGTAAAGGTTTGATGCCCCATCTTATTGGAGTCGCATTACCAGCTGGGTATGTGGAGGAATCCCCTCCTGTTGGATAAATGAGAGGTTTTTTTTTTACCTGTCAAAACCTTCTGGCAGTAGATCAAGTCTGAGTTGATGGTCTCCGATTATTCCTGTCCAGATACAGTCGGACCTCCGTATAACGAAGTCGCTAAATCCCGGAAAAAAGTTCGTTATATGGAAAATTCGTTATATAGAGGTTCATCTTTTAATATACTTTATAAACCACATAAAACAAATTTTGAATTCACAAACATTATGTATTAAAAAATTATTATTTACAACTTTTTTTAAAATTAATAAATGTTTATTTTATACGAGTACATCTTACCCGTCAAAAAAGAAAGAAAGAACGAAAAACTGCAAGGAAAACAAGAAAAAAGAACTTCGAAGAGTTCACTGTAGTTTCAATGTTAAGAAAATAATTTTATACTAAAATTGATGAATTTTAAGGACATTTTATAATTTAAAGCATACAAGTAATATTAAACATATGTTATTGTATAATTACTTTATAATTAGAACACGGGGACACGGGACAACTCCCCTGAGGGTGAAAGAGGATATCGAAGATGTTTCTAGTGAACTGGGAAAAGGGGGTTAAATGCTGCAAAAACTAAACGGCCAAAACTCTAATGCTCTCGGTGATTTAGGATCTAATAAAACCAGTTCAAGATTTATGACCACCATAAAATGTGTTAAAGAGGGAATAACTTGAATTTTTTTTAGAAATACTTTTAAAAAAAAAGGGATAACAAAAATTGAATCACAAAACAAAAAGTTCATTATACAGAAAATGTACTTCGCTATAGAGAGGTTTATAGCGTGAAATATTCAAGATTCCCGGAAAAAGTTCACTATATAGAAAAAATTTGCAATATAGAGGTTCGACTGTATTTATAGAAAAGCATCACTGACGAGTACAGGAATAAATGACAAGTGATCTTACATTGATTTACATCAAGGGTGGCCAACCATTTTGGGAAGAGCACACTATTTGATAAAAAAATAATTATGCATGCCACTTCCAACTTTTCCAACAAACAAATATGGAAAATTGGAAAAGAATGTAATTTATAGGTTTATATGGGATTTTTTTTACACAAATAGCACATTTTTTTAATGCCAGTCTATTATATAGTCAAAACTTAATATAATAAATAAGACGAAAGTACAAACTTATGTTTTATTGTTAATAAACTTTTTAGAAGTTCGATCCATTAGGCTAGCTATAAAACAAAAATGAGCAACTTGAATCATTCAATTCAAAATAATTACTAAGCACTCAGTACTTACTTAATGTGGCTTTTGAATTACTAATTTATTTTTTTTTTATCAAGTCATTTGTATTAAGATCAGCTCTTGCAGATGCTAACTAAATTAGTTTATTATCGATGCACATCAGCTAGTTTTGAGTGATATTTCTTTTATTATGTTAGTAGCAGAAAACTTTTGTTCTCTAACATATTTTGATCCAAATTTTGAGACTTTTTATCCGAGACAACCCCACTTCTCAACAAAATTGTAAAAAATCTTAATCTTTTCAAAAATTTTAATTTTAAGAAATGGTTAATCTTTTTATTTATAATCAAAAAGAGTTTATTTTTTCAAAATTTTTAAAAATGTTCAGTAAGTCTTTGCGTGCCACTGTTACAACTCCACCGTGCCCCATTGTGCCACGCGTGCCATGAGTTGGCCACCCCTGATTTACATGGTGGATTTACGTTAATTTTGCATGGACCAAGTATCCAAAGCCGTCGGCTCCTCTACGTTTTAATTCCGACCATGCATTCTGAGATGAAAGTTGTTTGCTTGAAAGTGTATATTATCAATTCTCTCTTTACGTTTTACCCATCTTTTATGAAATATTTTATATGCATATATACGTAATGGACTACAAGATAATACTTTTTCAATTCCTACACACACACTATTAGCTCACACTTTCTATGTATTTATTTATTTATCTTGGTGCAATTTTCAATCATTAATAAAATACATTTTAAAGCGATCCATTGAGCTGAAATTTTATACACATGATTATTTTGGATGACAATAAAGGAATTTAATTATAATTAATACAAATTAATTGATTAAAACTAACTATTCAAAAAATTACAAATATAGCCACGTTGGCATCATTTTTGGCGACTTAGCGACCCTTTTGGTGACTTGTGTCAAAACTTGAAAAGTTTTTTTCTCACATTTTAAAGTGCTCATTTGAGCGGAAATTTTCTATACACTATTGTTTTGGGTAAAAATAAGATGATTTACTTATAATTAATTAAAATTGACTGAAACTAATAATTTAAAGAATTACAGATACAGCCACGTTGGTTTCACTTTTAGTGTGACTTGGGTCAAAACTTTAAAAGAGTTTTTTTCCTCACGTTTTACAGCATTCAGTTGAACTGAAATTTTATATGCACGATTGTTTTGGATGACAATACGATGTTTTAATGATAGTTAATAAAAATTAATTACCACTTAATGTTGCGATTCTGTGTCCTATGTATATACATATTTATATTAATTGTAACTATTTAATAAAAAGCAGCTAAAATAAAAATTTTCTTGGTTGATCTAAGTAGGAATTGACTTAAATTTTTTTTTTATACTACTTGTTTTATCCTTTTTCGGAGAGGGTTCAGCTTCACAATTGCTCTCCGAGGAGCTGTCACCGTTTGCAAGTACTTAACGAAAATTGGATTCCGTCAGAACTCCTTTGATCGACTCTCCATAGGGTCAGCAATTTACAGGTACCACGAATGATTTTGAGTGAGGATTACTTAAGGTATCCGACTACGTTCGGAACCATAATCTTGCAAAAGCGTATAACTGGATAATATTTATGATATTTTGTATCACTTAGATTAGAAAATGTAAATAAAATTGTTTTAACCCTTACAGGACTGAAGGAAGGAAGATTCGTTCTAGGTACCTTCCGTTCCGAACGCAAGTACGTAACCAATCACGCCAAAACGATCGTCTTCACGTGATGTTGGTACTAGTTCATATAGATATCACACCGCCACATACTTCCGTGCCAGTGTTTCGGCGAATAGGCGAACAAACGATACCATATTCGTGGCGAGCATGTAAGCAGTTGCGTCACTTGGGGGTTGTGTCATTCGTGCGAGACGGCTTTGAGAATTGCGTCATGTGTGTCGACGGTTTGGTTGCGTCATTTGTGTGAGACGACTTTGAGAAGTAACGGCTTATTTGCGTTAATGTTTGACGGTTAGGTTGCTTGTGCGGTGGATAGATGGCGCCACGACTGCGGCGCGTGAAGGGTGCGGTTCCTTTGCACGGCCAGGGTCACCAATGAAGGAAGGAAGGTTTGTTCTGAGTACCTTCCGTTCCGAATGCGAGTACGTAACCAATCACGCCAAAACGATCGTTTTCGCGTGATGTTGGTACTAGTTCATATAGATATCATACCGCCACAGGACCATAAGATGTCCAAGACTAAATATGCCAATACAACACAATATTTTAGCTATTGTGGGTATAAGTAAGAGAATATCACCAGAAAAACATATCAGAGTGTATAGGTTTCCTATAATTTCATGGGAAATATTTTTCCCCTATGGACCATAAAAGTAAATAAACGAAGAGTTAGGTTTATTATATCGGTATTTTATTTATTGCTTTGTTATACAAAAAACACAATAAAAATTATCAGAAAAGTAAAATAAATAGTTAGTTATGGTATCCTACGAAACAATTTCGTTTACTTGTGAAGCACAAGTGGACATTGCATGTTTTGGTTTTGGCGCAATAAAGTTTGACAGTTCTTTTTTTTTATTCCTTCAGAAACACATTTGCCGCCTTGGACATATGTTTTATTTTGACATTCAGTAAAAAAAAAATATCGATTCAATAATATTTGAATAATCGATAACGATTTTTGTAGAAGGGAAAAATATTTCCCTTGAGCATGAAAGGGTTAAGAATAGTATTACAATAAAAAATTATTTAAGTACAATACTTTGACAAAAAATGAACATAGAATGACCCATTCTCAAAACAGTCTCCTTTTTGTGAAAAATGCTTCTATTATAATAATATTTTGCCTGTACATAGCTCAGACCTCTGTAAAAGAGGCTCAACTAGGGCTTTTGAGAAATTCACATTATTTTCAGAGTTACAACCCATTGAAATAATTATCGGCGTTTTTTTTTCTTAAAATTTCTCCCCTCTGTTGTCGTAAAACATGGATAAATCCACTTCTAAGTTATATATTTCAAAAATTCTAGTTGAGCCTCTGTACAGAGGTCTGAGCTATAGACAGGCAAAATATTATTATAATAGAAGCATTTTTCACAAAAGGAGAATGTTTTGAAAATTGCTAATTCTACGTTTCTTTTCTGTCAAAATATTGTACTTAAATAATTTTTTATTGTAATAATATTCTTAAAACAATTTTATAGACGTTTTCTAATCTAGGTGACAGTAAATATCATAAATATTATCCATTTATGCGCTTTTGCAAAATCACGGTTCCGAACCTAGTCGGATACCTTAATATAAACTTCATCATTAAAAGACGATGTCTTGTAAGGTAGCGTCTCTGTCCCCTAGCTTTTACACCATACCAGTGGAGCAGAAGCCATAGTTCTGCTCCACAAGTGTCGGTGTGTAATCAGTTTTCTTAGTATTCCTCGTGACCGGTGTTTAGTGGAGCTAGTTAAGGATCTGTTCTGTCTCGACTTATTTTTTTTTTTTTTTAAATTAGCAAATATGAAAAATATTTCAAATGATCTCGATTTCTATTATAACTGCAGTGTTTTTATAGCCAATAAAGTATTAAAGCAGTAAATGTGTACTCATAAATTCAACATATTTAGTGTATATCTAATTGCATTTAAAACAGTTTAGAATGAAATTTCAACAGCACTATTCAGAGAAAAACATTCAAGAATTTTCATTCCTCCCCCCTCCTCATAGATTATCATTTCAGTTAAAGTAGTGAAAGAAATATATTGTGTGTGTGTGATCAGAAATGCAGAAGAGTTGTAGTGACTTCTCTTCCGCAAGTTACTGCCAATCGAACGGGGATGCGGTTGCATCCCAGTCGTCTATAGCAGTGCTCCGCAACCTTTTTATCGCTGCGGACCGGTCAACGTTTGATAGTTTTACCGCGGCCCGCTGAGAGTGGGACACGTTAATTGTTTATATTTTAGATTGTTTTGATTTAACAATTTTAATTTAGTTACATTTATAAATATGCCTTCAGAATAAAATATAGTTACACCATAAATGGATAAAAGTGATTTAACGTGGAATATAAAGTGATTTCCATAGAAAGTTGAGCAAATCCGAGAGAAATGGACCCCTTTGAATAAAATGGCAATAATTTAATGTTCTTTAGGCGGCCCGGCACCATTTGATCCTCGGACCGGTACTGGTCCGTGGACCGGGGGTTGGGATCACTGGTCTAAGGCAGTACTCCGCAACCTTTTTATCACTACGGACCGGTCAACGTTTGATAATTTTACCTCGGCCCGCTGAGGGTAGGGCACGTTGATTGTTTATATTTTAGATTGTTTTGATTTAACAATTTTAATTTAGTTACATTTAAATATGCCTTCAGAAAAAAAATATAGTTACATAAAAAAAAAAATAAATAAATAAAATAAAGATTTAACAAGGAATATACGGTGATTTTCATAAAAAGTAGCCCAAACCCAAGAAAAATATACCACAGTAAACAAAAGAGAATTTCTTGTGCGGACCGGTAGTATTTGATCCACGGGTCAGGGGTTGGGGATCACTGGTCTAAGGCATAGATTCCCAACCTTTTTTGACTGAAGCCCCCTTTTCTAGTGAATTTTTAAAACCCCCCCCCCCCTACATAGTGAAAACACGAATTAAATTTTTAATAAGTATTCTATTACTAATAGAATATATTTTTTAATTTAGTTTTTTTCTAAAGCCCCATTTTTTTTTACTTGCAAATCTGGAATAGCTATTGATACGAATATGCAATTTTAAATACATATAATCAACATAAGGTAACCAGAATTAAAGTTTACTTTTGTTTGTACATAATAAGCGTGTTTTTTTAGTCTTTTTTAGACTATATTTGGTTAATCTGCACATGCCCCTCTGTGACGTCTTCGATTGGGGTGAACCCCACCCTTCTATTCACCCCAAGTTTTATGACTCAGACCAGATGTTTAAGTGACCAGTGCACGTGGCCGGGAGGTCATTGTTTATTGTTTTTTCACCTCGAAGAAGCGCCGACCCCCAGAGTGGCAGTCATAATGGTCAAAGGAGAGCCGACACCCATTGACAATAGGCGAAGCCTGTACAAGAAGCACACTGTCGCCTTGGCAGATGTCAAGAAAATGGCTTTAAGAAACAAAGGGGTGTGATGGACAAGTGTGTCCAGATGTTGAGCGAAAATCCTGGCGCCCTTACATTCCAGACGGCCCGGGAGTGTATTTGTGTGTTTCGCACGAATAGGACTAGGGAGGTCGAGAACAGACTTTTGTGGCCTGCCAATGAGAAGAGACGAGGGGCGGAGTGTGGACCCACCTTGGTGTTTAAAAGGGTTTTTTAAGAGACGAGAGGAGAGCCCTGAAAAAAAGGAGATTTGGAAGGTAGAGGATAGAGATTGGAGCCGAAAGAGAGACTATGAACCCTGGTGGCGTTGGAGAACCAGAGACTATGAACACCGGTGGCGTTGGAGAACCAGAGACCATGAATGCCGGGGGCGTTGGAGAACTGGAATCCATGGTTTAAAGAGATGAACAAGTGCCTTTCGGACAAAGGATTGATCTTCCGTGATATAGACAGAATGTACCGGCTTGGCGTATAAATTGAACTTTATTGCTTCATTTATAGTAATCTGAGAAGCAAATAAATAATTCTTTTATTTTAAAATTAGGCTTTGAAAAATATTTGTTTGTTATCTACTCATGACGTTACACCTCCATACCTTCTCAAAACCCCCCTAACTTATTTTGGGTCTTTTACTGCGCCCCCTAAAAGCCTCAAATGTCCACAAGGGGGCGTTATCGCCCATGTTGAGAACCTATGGTCTAAGGCATGCATGGAGTAGCTGTGGACCGATAGGTTGGTGGTTGAAATAAACACTTTTGCCAAGGTCAACAGCTTCCATCGAAAAGAATCATATTTTAATACGTGCATTGCTTTATTTTTCCTTTTGAATAAATACTCTCCCCCCAATGTTTATACTTTATTTCTGATTGTACATTTTTTTAAATTCACTCTGCTTGGAGTTTTTCTCGTTTTATTCGTAAATTACCCTGCCGTGCTCATAATCAACTACAGTCTGCGAATCTGATTGGACATCATAACCATTTATTATGTAAAGTTTTGTTCCTTCTCATATAAATTTAATCTTTTCTCAGAGAATAAAATCTTAATTGAACAATAATGTTTGAATGCTTTTCTCTAAGATCTGTTTTTCTTTTCTGCTTTTTGTTAAGTCTGAACTTCACATTGAAACACAACATTTCATGTTTATTATATCGTAATATTGATGAATTTTAAAAAAAGTTCATATTCAACAGCTTTAAAATACTTTGACTTGAATTATATATTAGGTTAATTGTTATCCAATTGTTAATTTTTGTTTATTCTCTATATTTTTGTGTATTGAATTGTAAATGTGTATTTGATACATTTATTTCTAAATGCAGTCGGACCCCAATTTAACGAATCTCTATTTAACAAAATTCGTGATTTAACAAATTTTCCTCTTTTTCCGATTAAAATAAGAACAAAAGACCCCTATTTAATGAATAATAAACTCTAAATTAACGAACTATTTCAGCAGCTGGAGAATCTTTTTTATTAGTTGGTACGAGAAAAAAAATGGATTTTTTTTTTCTTCAAATGACACATTTTTTTTGTTCGGAACAGAAAAAGACTTTTTTGTAAGCAGCGAGTTATAGAGAAGAAAGGGTGAAGACCATTATATTAAACTTTTCAGGTACAAATGAGTCAAGAGTGTAACTTGTGTGAATTTTGAGTAGGACTGGAAATTCCTGTTACCTTCTCCCAGTTTACAATGTAGTGTATGTCTTAAGATTTTAATGTGTCTGATACATTTGATGCCATACCTATATGTGTAACTGAAATTGAGGAAACTGTTGATTTGTCGGAATCAATCAATAGCAATTCTAATGCGGAAATTGATAATAAACTCCTATCGAAACGGCTTCATTTTCTAATGTTCGGAAACTGTGAAAAAGTAGATTTTCTTTATGCAGCAGGATATAAATGATGCAGTATTTTCTCTGCATAGAGTCGAAAAAGAACTCTTTCGAATCAGGACTCAAAAAGAGTTAGTATTTTAAAAATTCCGATTAACTGGTACGCAGGGACGTCTGGAGATTTCTTGAGGTCCTGGGCCTCTACGCAAAAGTAGGCCCTGGGCCACTGACGTAGCTATACTCCGTTTCACCTTAAGTTGACAGCGCTGGGGAGGGTAAGCGGACCAAATCACAGCCACTACAGGGTTACTCTAGGAGAAGAGTGTGACTATAACAAATAAAATTCTCCATATTTGGCGAGCAAAAAAATTACTCTTGAAAAATTTGTTCATTAAAATTGTATGAGCTTTTTTTTTTATAATAGTATAAGCCCCTTTTTTAATCGAAATATTTAAGAGTTTATGTTTCAATATGTTTAAAAATATTGATTAATTAACTAGCAAAACTTTTCTCGAATAAAATCTCAATAGTTCCCAACATGTTGATTGCATTTTTTTAAATGAAAAAACACGGTTAAATTGTAATTCACATGCTATCATTACATTGATTTTTTTAAGTGACTTATATGCTATTTTCAAAATAAACGGCTCATATATCTCTTTAGTTTCATAATTTCATTTATTACATCTGTTTATAAAATAAAAATTTCTATCTTGTTTATAAATAATTAATCATCTGTTTTCCATTATTACTGTTTTAAATCAGTTTGTAATTATTATTCATATTACATGTAAATGCCGTTTATGTACGTTAGCTTAAGATATACAGAAGTACATAATAGAATTTGGGGATTAATTTCAAAAATTTATCAATATTAAAACTTATAATCTTTTATAAAATTTATAGTTTATCTGGAAAAAATATCTCGATGCATACTTCAAAAATTATGTGTTACTAACATTATATGCAAAGTTTATATATTCAGCTCACAATAAGTATAACTTTTAAAGAAAAAAAAAGATTTATTATAATAATTTAATACAAAAATTATATATTTTGATATTTAGAACTGTTTTTGTTGTAAAAAAAATGTTTAAAATTTCAAAAAACAACAAGAATTAAGATAGCGCACGAGATGTAAAAATATTATCTAAGAACGAGAAGCTAAATCGCAAAGCGAATGGCGTTGATTTGGAGCGAATATTTCGGAAGAATGTAATCTTGAAAACCGGTTTTTTCAGCCAAATATTGTTGTTGTCAGCCAAAAGTCATGTGGTTGATTTCTACTGTATTCGTTCACAGGGATTAAAGAATAAATGCTTTTAAGATGTGATTAATTTAAAATATATCTTTAAACCTACAATTTATATAATACATACTTTTTAATAATTTTCTGTGCATTTGCATTCATTTAAATTCCAGAACATGTTGGAACTACTTTTTCAAGTGGATTGTTACATTCCCTACCTTTCCCAACGCTGCCAACTTGAGGTGAAACAGAGTATAGTTCTAAGAGGGCGCTGTATCAAAAATTCATTGATTACTCTTGATAGGGGCCCGATAATATTTTACGATTTTTTGCTTACACGTGTTGGGGCACGCAAATGGGGGCCCAACATATGACCATTAAATTACAGTACACAGCATACGTTGTCAAACACTCGTGCAAACAATAACCCGAAAGAAGTAAATGTAGATGATTTACAACCGCACAAACCGGCTCGATTGACTGCCACCTATGATTGAAGGAGTAATGATGGTGTATGGTGGTAGGCCTAGGCCTGTACTTGTCCTCACATGTAGCCAGTTCGTCCGAAATTCCCAGTTTTTCGGAGAATGCAACCAGAAAAAAAATTGACTGTTGAAATTGTTCGATTCATTGTCTTATTAAGGCTGAGTCGAGAACGAGACGAGGCCCGGGCCCAAGCTTTAAGATGTCCCGGCTGGTACGAAATAATTTCTTAACAGTAATTCTAGCTGCTGAATAAAAAGTGTGTAATTTCTAACTATTTGAGAAGCTTGTAGATTTTCCAAAAGATAAGTACAAAATATTTGCATTTTGTAAGGACCCCGATATGACAAGTAGCCTCCAACTAACGAACAAAATGTTCGGTCCCAATGAATTCGTGAATCGTAGTCCGACTGTGTAAGTATTCTTTTCGAGAATTATTCTGTAATTATCTGGAACGATTTCGGAGTATTTGACAGGTCATTATTCAAGTATTCTTTCCTTAGAATTTTATAGAAATAATATTTCGAATGCATTTTTCTCTTTTTGTTCGTCAGACGTAAACTAGACTGTCCTTGAACGAATGAAATCTTGGTAAATACGAGCTGCTTCAATAAAAAAGGTCGAGTTCATTATCTTTTGGCGTGACAGAAAAATGCTTCTATTCCCCTAAATTGAAAAACCTCTCCCAATGATGTTGATTGGATATAAAAATCATCAAGTTTGTACATTTCTGTTAGAAGATCTTATTATTAATTGTTCTGGGTAGTTAGTGTTCACACAGAGAGGGACCTTACATTGAAAGAAATTATACAAGACCCAGAATGGTGTCCGTGCTCAAATGTCACGCCAATGAATGAGAATCCGCGAAGGTCTCATCTAATGTTAAGGTGACCTTTTTTTTTTTACAATGAAAAGGAGGACGAAAAATTTAAGAAAAAAATTACAACTTAAATATATGAAACGTTTTATTGATTTAAACAAAAATACGCTAATTACGCTTACATTCTTTTTAATTATCCTCTTAAACAAGTATTTTTCCATTGAATGAATTTTTTTTAAGTCAGTATATCATTTTTTAATATATCGGAAAGTTCGGGCAAAAAATATCCTTCATACTGAATTTTACGGTAAGCACTGTAGCTAAAATATTAATATTCCATTTTGATTTCTCACTAGTCAATTCACAAAAATCATTGCCAACTAAAAAAAAAATCTTTCAACTGATGTATTAGTTCCAGGGCAGCACAACGTAAATTCAACAAGAATAAATAAATTTTCATATGGAATGTGTTCATTTTTGAAATGGTTTAAGTAATTTCACCCATTTTTGAAGTGATAACTTCTATTGGCGCAATTTGCTAGAGAGTGAACTTGAATGAACGTCCCGCTCGGGAATGTAACGCTCATTCGGCTTTTTTCGCCTGTATTCGGAAAACTTGTTCCGACAAGATTGGTCCACCCCTAAAAAGAAATCACGTGACTAAAAGAGAGGGACGTTCTCCCAGGGTTTTTATTCCCTTTTCTCCCCTTTATTCTTGTATCATTATTGAATTTCTTTTTTCTTTTTTAGTGTTGAGGCCACGATATAATAAATTAATGCATTTATATATGCCAACATCCCTAATTATGTATAAATTTAAGATATTTTGTTTTATATGAGAAATTAGTGTTTAAATGTGAAATTATAGTGTTTTGTTTATTCTGTCAAATTTTAATTAACTTAAAAATATTATTAATTTCTTAACCTAAAGCTTCACACATTTTATACTAATGCATCGTTATTGCTGTGTGCCCAACTGGTCATCTAATAAACTTGGCAACCATACGTTTCGGTTTTTTGTTTCCCAAAAGATCAACAGTTGATGCAAACTTCAAGAGGCAATCCCTAGGAAATTTAAAAATAAACCAGATGAGATATTTCAATAGAAGAGTATCAAGTTTTAAAGTCCATAGTGGGTTATTGTGCGTGTATAATATAAAATTCGAATGCTGCGATTACAAGTATAGATTTGTTGTAGATAAAAAAATTAATTTCGATTCAGAAAATGTCGAAGGGGCAAAATATTTGAGACTTCCTGATATAGGTAGGATCTCTTTTCCGCTTAGGAACGCTAGGCACATGCCTAGGGAGCAAAAAACTGGAGGGAGAAAAAATTCAAATTACAGAGAACGCGTACAACCGCCTAGTGTTTATTTAAAAAATCCAATTATTCTCTTTCATTTTTTTATATCTTAATTATCAAATTTTCGTTTCGCTATCGGCCAAATTATTATGTAAATCACTTGGCTTTTCTATCCAAATAGTATTTTGTTTCATGTATACTGTTATTAAATTGTTCTCAAAACTCGAAATAAAGTCTTTATCGCAACGTTTCTCAAACTGTAGGGTGCGCTCACCTAGAAGGGCGTGATAACCCTATTTGGGGGCAGGCGCGATCATATCGCGAAAAATCGAAAATGAAATATTTAAAAGAATTAGCAATTTAATACAATCAATTGCAATTTTAAATAATTACAAAATACAATACATTCTTATATAATAATAAAATTAAATACACATTCACACTGATATAATTCACACTAATATAAATGAATCAGTACTGCACAAAGTATTTGATTGCTAATTTATCAATATTCAATTAAAAACAAGTTTAGTAATCACTAGCGACTCCCTTGGGCTTGTCATATACAAAATTATATATAAATATGTATCTTGATAATTAGTACGGTTTATAATTAAAGTCGTATTGTATCGTAGTTTTGCCATCAAAGTCATTCAGTCAGAAGAATATTCTGACTGAAAATTGGGTCACAAATATTGAAAGTTTGAGAAGCACTGCGTTATCGCAATCTACAACACTCTTTTTGGTATCATGAATCCCTTTCGATTCTAAGCAGGATATCTGTTCACAAGAACGCCGAGGGTTCAATTCTTCCAAATCCCCCTCCTCATACACCAACAGATTTTAAATAATACTCTTTTTCGAAGTTCGAGACAACGACTTCTTTTTCGAGAAAATACTCTTTTTCGAAGAGAGATAGTAAACTCAATTTTAAATCAGCAAACACACACATACAATTTCTTCAATTGTTCTTCATTTTTTTAAAACTGCAAACAGTAATTATGATTTTACTTTCGATTTATTTTGTATTTTCCCAGAAGACAAAAAATGTACACATTTTTTTATCATATTAAAGTAAAATCAAAACATATGTTTATTATTTGTTTTCCTTTATAAAGGTGGAAGTGAAAATAATGTGTTCAGCTTAATAAAATATATTTTTAATTCTTTTTTTCTATTGGCACGTTTTGCTGGAGAGTAAACTTGAATGAATATCACGCTCGGGTATGTAATGCTCATTCGGCTTTTTTCGTGTTTAGTCATACATACACACCCCTAAAAAAGGAAAGGAGGGACGTTTCCCCCGCCACTCTGAAACGTGATAGTTTGTTCCCCTCCCACTAATACACCCTAAAAGTAAAATTCCTAGCTTCGATCTCCCCCCCCCCACCACCACCTCTTTCTACGGAAATGAATCCTGGATTTCTTCTAATCATAGTTGAAGCATGAAAATGAAACGTAGTATTTTTTAAAAAAGGTGTGCGTACTTATGACCACACGATAGAAGTGATAACTTCAAATTTTGTAATGTTATTTCAGGGATTAATTCGGTGATAAAAAAACATGGGGATTCTAGTATCGTCCTATAAAATTATTTATTCATATGTCTTTACTGTGAAATATACAATCATATTTGGGAATTAATTGTATTCTAAGAAGGAAACAATAGATTTATAGTAACTGAAATAGGTTATAAATCCTTTAGATTCAAAATTTTATTTAAATATCTATAAAAAAAAACTCCGTTAAGCATTGTTCCGTACTTCCACGTACTTCATTTGGATCATTTGACATAACTAAATTGAATTTTGATTTAAAAAATCACCTAAAGGTTTTGATTTGTCTTTTGAAAAATCTTCTTTAAAATTCCCACTTAAAATCATAGGTAATTTGTTCAGAAAACTCGATCCGTCTTTGTGAATTTTGGTTGTAATTTAACAATATTCAATTCTATCCATGAGTTAATTTAAGCAAAGGGATAGTAAGCCAGGTAGTTGATTGGGAAAAGAGGAATCTAGGTCAAAACCTTTAAAAAGGGATTTAATCATAAGATTTATATCACATAATCTCTGGCTTATACTAGCTCTTTTGTCATTGTATGGGAGTTTTATACAAATATATCCGGTGCTGCTGCAAGGAAAGCCTTCTTAATTATATTTTGTTTTCTTGTATTTAAATTATTTAATGTAACTTTTTCTTAATACCTGTATACTTAATTTTGTTATTTTAAATTTTTCTTTTTAGACTCAAAGTATATTAAAGTAATGCGATTAATAAAACTATTTGTTCATTGCTATTCCAATTCACTTACAAAAATAGATTTTTATTCTTAAGATCACTGCAAAATTGCTAATGATAATTATTGTACTTAGTTCTATACAAATTTGTCCTTTTTCTACATTTTATGTTTAATTCTAGTGTAGGATTTCTCTCTCTCTCTAAGCCTATTTTTTAAAAATATTACATGCATCATTTTTATGCTCTTCAACTAGGATACGAAAGAATCCCGCATTCATTTTAGTAGAAAGAGGTAGCGGGAAGGGGGAAGCCCCACTTATATATATATATAGATCGAAGCTAGGAACTTTACTTTTATGGCGTATTGGTGGGGGGACAAATTACCTGTTTCAGAGTGGTGCAGGGAAACGTCCCTCCTTTCCTTTTTAGGGGTGTGTATGTCCAACTGAAGGCGAAAAAAGCCGAATAAGCGTTACATTCCCGAGCGTGACGTTCAGTGAAGTTCACTCTCGAGCAAATCGCGCTAAGAGAAGTTATCACTTCAAAAATAGGTTTAGAGAGAAAAAGAAATCCTACACAAAAATTAAACAAAAAATGTAGAAAAAGGAAAAAATTTTTATAGAACTAAGTAAGTAGTATAATTATCATTAGCAATATTGCAGTGATCATAAGATTAAAAACCGATTTTTGTAAGTGAATTGGAATAGCAATGAACAAATAGTTCTATTAATCACATTAATTAAATATACTTTGAGTCTAAAAAGAAAATTAAAACAATTAAAAATTTAAAATAACAAAACTAAGTATACAGGTATTAAGAAAAAGTTACATTAAATAATTTAAATACAAGAAAGCAAAATATAATTAAAAAGATTTTCCTTGTAGCAGCGCCGGATATATTTGTACAAAACTGCCATACAATGACAAAAGAGCTATTATAAGCCAGAGATTATGTGATATAAATCTTCTGATAAAAATCCCCTTTTAAAGGTTTTGACATAGATTCCTCTCTTCCCAATCAACTACCTGTCTTACTATCCCTTTGCTTAAATTAATTCATGGATAGAATTGAATATTGTTAAATTACAACCAAAATTCACAAAGACAGATCGAGTCTTCTGAACAAATTACCTATGATTTTATGTGGGAATTTTAAAGTAGATTTTTCAAAAGACAAATCAAAACCTTTAGTTGATTTTTTAAAATCAAAATTCAACTTAATTATGTCAAATGATCCAAATGAAGCACGACGGAGTACGAAACAACGCTTGATGGAATTTTTTTTATAGATATTTAAATAAAATTTTCAATCTAAAGAATTTATAGCCTATTTCAACTACCATAAACCTATTGTTTCCTTCTTAAAAAAATATAATTAATTCCCAAACATGATTGTATATTTAGTACAAAAATATTACTTTATGAGTACAGACGTATGAATAAATAATTTTATAGGACAATACAAATATCCCCTTGTTTTTTTTATTCGCCTAACTAATCCCTGAAATAACATTACAAAATTTGAAGTTATCAGTTCTATCGTGTGGTCATAAGCACACACACTTTTTTTTTTATCTATTTCTCAGCATGTTTATTTTCCAATTGTTCTAACTTATTAGAATTTAAATATACATTCAGTCTTCTTTCTACTTCAAACAGACAATTGTCATTGATTTTAATATCAGGCGCACTTCTTTCAATAAAAACTCAACGTAATTTTTTATATCTACCCAATTTACTTGTGACAAAGTTAAAAAATACCATCAAAAACTGTTATTTTCTGTGATATATGTTTCCGACCATTTTCGACGTTTTGGAAACATGTTTGGTTCATCTCTGAAAATAGAGATTAACTGATCAGTTTTAAAATGTTGAAAAGGAGGACAAAAAGGAGAACACTTTTCGAGGAAGGACAGAACTTATAAAAAGGAGGACTGTCCTCCCTAAAGGAGGACATTTTGTCACCTTACTAATGTTAACCTGGGAGCAGGCGTACATTCGATACTAACGTTAATGGTCGCGCGGGGTGACTGAGTCACCCTAATCCTTTTTTTTAAAAATTATTTTCGTTGTACACGATAAAAATCGTAATTTCGGTGAATAATTTAATCAAGAGAAAGGATACTTACCTACTTTTAAGAACTTTTCAGGTTTCTTTGATAATTTAAGAAAAAAATATCAATGTAATTGAACCAAGAAGTTTCAAATGTACGTGACTTTAATAAAGGACATAAATCCCAGAAACTTTTCGCTAACATTACAGGAATGTTATTTTCAGGCAAAACTGTCATATTTTATTCAAGTTGTTGTAGTTTTATTGTCCTTTGATGACCTACAAATAGCATGTTGAACTTTTTCTTCCTTGTGTCTTTTTTTCAATGCAAAGTGTGTCTTGTGGTTACACTCTTATGGCTTTATATTTTTCTTGATGGAGTTCTTCAAAAAAATTTTGAAGTTGAAAATTTTCCTTTCAACTCAAACGTTTCATGTTCATTGTTTTTCTCAAATTTACTTTCACGATCATGATTAATATTAAGGTGACCAGTTTTTTTACAATAAAAAGGAGGACGCACGCGAAAAATTTAAGAAAAAGTTACAACGTAAATATTTGAAACATTTTTTAAATTCAAATAAAAAACGCTAATTACGCTTGCATTCCTTTTAATTATTTGCTCAAGCGAATATTTTTCCATTGAATTTTTTTTTTTTTTTTTGTCAATATATCATTTTCTAAAAAACATCGGAAATTTCGGAGCAAGAATATCCCTTATATTGAGCTTTACAGTAAGTTTTACAGCTAAAGTATCAACATTCAATCTTGATTTCTCACTTATCCAAAAATCATTACCAACTGAAAAAACTCTTTCAATTTCTGCATTAGTTCCAGGTTAGCACAACGTAAATTCAACAAGAATAACTAAATTATCATGTTGAAAGTAGTCATTTTTGAAATGGTTAAGTATTTCCACCCATCTTTTATCAATTTCAGCTTGCTGATTAACAAATTGTTCCAATTTATTATAATTTAAATATACATTCAGTTTTCTAATTTGTTTAAACAAACAATCATCGATTTTATTCGATATATTAGACATTTCTTTCGATTTCTATATCTACCCAATTTACTCTTGCGATGAAGTCACAGAACACCATTGAAAACTTATTTCCTGTGATATTTGTTGCAGACCATTCTTCGACATATTGGAAACATGTTTAGTTCATTTCTGAATAGAGATAAACAGATGATTTTTTTTTGAAAAATTGAAAAGGAGGACATGTAGAAGGACATTTTTCGAAGAAGGACAGAACCTTTAAAAGGAGGACTGTCCTCCCTAATGGAGGACGATTGGTCATTTTATTAATATGCATTATTTCATCATATTTTACCCTTCCTTGATCAGTTTCAACTTCCTTCAATAGATATAAGACGTCCATTTCTTTGTTTTATATTCTGATCATTTGCATTCATAAACCATAACAAGTCGTACAACACAGCAATCAAAACCACTAAGTTGTTCAATGGGGAAAAATGCAGCCTGTTCACAAAAAATATTTTGGAACAAAAGAGGTCGCGCGAAGAACTCAGTCAAAACAAGTACCTTAAGATTGTAAAAAAAACTTTTGCCACTCCCAAAAAAAAGAGGATATGTAACAAATATATTTTAGTTTCCATGAGTTGAGTTGAGTTGAGTTTGGTGTTTTATGGTGCAAGAACCAGTTTTGGCTATACTGCGCCAAACATTCATAGGTCTGTGGTCTGGACGGGAAAAGAAGAAATTGGATGACAAGATGGAGGGTCGAAAATAGAGAAGGATCACTGGGGTACCCCGGGGTCGTGACACTCGTGTTTACCAAAGATAGTAAACCCTTTAGGAAAAGAAAAAGATCACTAGGGTACCTCGGGATTGTGACACCCGTACCCACCGAAAGAAGGTGAGCCCCCTGAGGGGTTTAGTTTCCATGAAGACTGTCGTATAGGAGGCTACTGTCAAGGTCAATGGTAATAAATAAACAGTTTTTTTTTTCCAGAATTAACGATTTCGTGAGCCTGGGGTGACTCTGTGCCTCGCACGCCTGCTCCCAGGCTAAGATTTCCCTCTCTTACAGACTGAAAGCAGGGGAGGCTCTGGGGCCGGAAAAACCGGACTCCTGCCAGGGGCGGCATTTTGATCGAATTTGAAAAATATTTTTTTTGTTACGAAAAATTTTATATATTTTCTGAAATATTATTGAGTGTAAATTTGGTTCTTCTCTCATTTAGCGTATCTTATTTCCTTATTTTGTACTCTGCATGTTTAATGACAGTTTTCTTTTATGTTGAAACTTGAAGGATTCGAGGTGGTAGTATTTGTTAAATCATGAAATTTGATATGTTTACACATCTTTCTCTAGTAACCCCCCCCCCCCCCCATTCCGGAGCGAGGTCGCAACGGACATTCCTTTCACCCTTACGATGTCCGATGTCGGTTACATAAAAGGGGACATGAGTAATAAGAGGTTTTGGTAGATAGAGAGCCACAAGAGATGTTTTATTTTAATCTTGAGTGTAGTTGCTATAAGTTAAAGCATACATTTGTGGTCCCCACCATCAGTAGGTTACTTTTCGAAGAAATTGGCCTGCTGAAATGGACGATTCATTCTCTTACATTACTCTTTGAAATAATAACAAGTAATTATGTCCTTAATTTCTAATTATTTTGAATTTTTTAACTTAGAATATTAATTATATACATATATATAATATATTATTATGCTCCATTTTTGTTCACTGGAATTATTCAAATTTTATAGGTGGGTATTTATGTGAAAAATGTGTCTTTATCAATTATAGTTTTTTGCTTTAGAGAGAGGGGTGGCATTTTCCATTTTTGTCCGGGGTGGCTAAACCGCTAGAATCGGCCCTGCTGAAAGACCTTGTAGAAAAAATGAAGGATGTGTCATCATAGACTTGATCACTTAATTGTCTCCAGTAAAAATATTTACTAGATCATGTATTTCGATGACGAATATTAATTCAGTTGTTTTTTTATTGTTTGTAACTACATAACCGTTAACAACACGTAAAATTTAAAAAAATATATGTAGTAGAAACCTATGTGCAAAGATTAAAAACTGAATTCACACATATCGCGTCAAAACGATAATGATGGCACTAGTTTAATGATTTAAAACGGTAATGATTTAACGATAACGATAATGATTTAAAACCAGTCCGTTTTTTATTAATTAATTGTGATCATAAATAATTAAATACATTTCGAAAATTACGTTTCATATTACGCATAGATTAATTGATAAACATCAAACAAAACAAAACATATATAATATTTTTGCTAGATGAGCAAAACAGTAAAAAGAAATAACAGAATATAATGCAGCAAGTTATTTTCAAATTTTTCCCACTGATCCTGTAAATTACTAGGCTATTTAGGAAAAGAAACACTGTTTAAAAATATTACAAATTTTATCGAAAACACAAAACATGTAACATTTAACACTTCAACGATTATATAGCCAATCATTATTTTGTAAAATAACTAACTAAACCATAGAAGCCAATAATTTTATATGTATAATTTTAGGTAATTCATGTGAAATATTGTACTGTAACATATATTTATAGAATTTAAAAATTCTAAGTAAAATTCTTTATTTATAAAATTTATTTTCTCTTTTTACTCAACAAAAATAGCAAATGTTTCTCTCTCTCTCCCACGACATTAAATTCATTAAGAAAGGTTTTAAGGAGTGTGAGTAGGCTAAAATCTTCATATTATCGATTTTGAGTTTTTGATATTTCTGAAATTTCCAATTCATGGCCTTTCCAGGGATATAACATACTTAACATTTTATGTATTAGAAGTATGTCAAAAAATGACTTTTAAAAAATAATCAACTGATATACCACGTCCACTTTGACAGGTAAAAGTATAAACATTGACCTTTTAAACCTGGGAAGCAGTTGCAAAGCCTTTACTTTTATTTATTCACACACACACACATACAATATAAACTTTAGATAACAGTATAATAACTGCAAGTTTAACTACTAGATTTGCTAAAAAACTTTTGGAGCGAAGTTTGTAAATTATGGTTCGAGTTATTTGAAATTTAGATTTAATCTTTATTGATTTTTACTGAAATTTAGTTTTAATCAGTTGTTATTACTGATTATTTCAACATGCCAAGATTTAGCAAACTGTTTAAAAAACGTAGAGGTACGTTTTTTGTAGGTAGAACTATTTGTGCGAAAATGAAAATATTGCAATGGTTTGCAGATGGGACAATGAATACTGACTCTATCGAATGTTGCACTGTGACCAGCATAGATACCGGTAATATATAGCATAATATATTTACAGTAGAACGTCGTTTATCCCAATCAATTGGTACCGGACACCGTTTGGATACGCAATTGTTCGGATAACCGAACACCGAATGCGATCCATGCAGTATATGAAACCGGACATTATGCGAATATTGAAAATCATCACATGTGGGAAACGTGCTTGAAGAAAAAGCAAAATGTCGCAGTTTTACCTTTGTTGTGGAAAATAATCACTTATGTTTTGCTGTACCATTGTACACCTACGTTTTTTCACTGCAAGGTCTCTGATTCTCTTGAGCAGCAGTAGTTGAGTAAGACAGCACTCTCATTGTTGTTCGTACCACTCCATAGCTGTCTCTAACGCAGAAAACGCGCCAGCATTTGATGGACCCTTGCTACTTTCGTTGTTGTTGTCCTCGTCTTCATGTCTAAGGATGATTGTGCTTTTCCTAATTCATTGAAAAATGTGTATGGAGAAATCAAATTTTATTTTTAAGCAGCAGGAATAAACACTTAAAAGCAGAACTAAAAAACCCTTACATGACCCTTTATCTACCGACGGTACTTATAAGTACCTAGTCGCGCGTGATTTAAAATGACGTAGAATAACCATTTTTACGAATACTCTGACGATACTCAGCAGGAATATTCTTTTAAATCCACTCTTCCAAGATGTATGGCAGCACGGGTTCTATGATGAGTATTTTAGCGGGGAAGGCGAATAGTTTTATTGCAGAAATTGCGTTTTCAACTGATGGCGTTTTCAGCGGTTTGCAAAGATTATCATTTTTGTCCCGAAAAAATAGTTAATGTCTATAGGTAAATGTCTCATTTTTTTGTATGTTAATGAAGACCTTAGAAAGCGATTTGACTATTTATTTTAAGTGAACAGTGTATATAATTAATTTTAAAATTGAATATCTCTCTTTAATTAATTAATTAGTTCTAACGAATTAAATTTTCCAAAGTTGAGTATTTTGTTTGTATATATCCCTTAATTTTCAATATAGTGATTAAAAAAAGAAAAGAAAAAAAACATCACATGAAAAAAACTGCAGTAAATCATAATGCGGTAGATGAAGTGTTAAGGAAAGTAATAATTGACAAACTGCAGGAAAAATGAGTAAGAATGTAAACAAAGATAGTGTATATAGAAATTATTTATTAAAACGGTATGGAGAACAAAAGGGCAAATGGGTCTATTATCACAAAGATGGCTGTGCAATGAAAACTAATTTGAAATTTGAAAGATGGCATTGTGAATTGAAGGAATGGATGATGGAGGAAAAGTCGTGCAAAGATGAGACAAATCTTTCTCGATTGTATTACACTGAAGTGCCACTGAATTAGGGATATCTACCTAGTAACGAGTTCGGCCTCCTCTGGCCTTGATAACGGCTGCCGCACGACGAGATATAGATTCAACAAGTTTCTGGAAACTTTCCACGGGAATGACTTGTCATATATTGGTTAAAGCTCTCCATAATTCAGTAAGGCTGGTTGGTGCTGTGGGATGGCCTTTCACGCTTTGTTCCAAAACATCTCAAGATGCTCAATAGGATTTAAGTCTGGGCTTCTAGGTGTCCAATTTATGACAGAAAAGTCAGAGGAATGCTCATTCAACCAGCCAGTAACCAACCGCGACTTGTGAGTGGTATATTTGTCTTCCAGGAAAGCTCCATTACCGTGCAGATAACAGAACAGCATAAGCGGATGGAGATGATCACCCAGCAACTCTACATATCGAATTGCATTGAGGGAGGTTGGCAGACGTGCTAAAGATCCCAAACAGTGCCACGAAAAAACATCCCAGACCATGATTTAGCCACCATGCCTTTGTACAGTTTCAACCTAGCATGCAGGAACAATAGCTTCATGAGCCTGACGCCATATTCTCAGCCTCCCGTCGGCGTTCAGTAGTCGGAATCGAGACTCCTCACTCCATGCTACTCGTTTCCAGTCTTCTACATCCAGTCTGTGTGATCTCTTGCGCAGATAAGACTTGCAGCCCAATGGCGAGCAGTGAGGAATGGTACTCTGGTATGTTGACGGTTCCTGAAACCCATACGGTGAAGCGAGCGTTGCACAATCCGCTTACTGACTGTACGACTGGTACCGTCATTCAACTGCGTGGTAATTTGAGCTAATGTTTGGCCTCACTGGCTACGTATAATATGCCCGAGCCGACTCTTACCACGCACTGTCAAGGCTAATTGTCCTTTGCAATTTGCCGGATTGTTAGTTTTTTGTCCACCATTCATGTATTCTTGGTATACTCTTGACACTGTCGACCTTGAAAATCCTAGCAGTCTGACGATTTCGGAAATTGAATGGCCCATGCGTCGTGCACCTACGATTTGCCAGCAATCGAAGGCGTTTAAATCAGAGAGTTTACCCATACTGGCAATTCCAACAACTAATTCAGAACAACCACAGTACGCGCAATATATGCAGTTACCAGAGTACCCTCACTTGCGCACAAATGATGCGCAGCGCTACATAATTTGAATAGCCCTTGCTGTTCTTCAGTGTATATGACATCAACAAAAAAAAATTAATGTATATAACTATCTCAATGGAAAGAGGGAAGTTAATTTAACCCTCCGCTAGGCGCGTGTCAAGAAATTCCATCCTTAAGCGCGCGGCATCTCTCAGATGCATCACCTCATACTTACGTTTGGAGAGGATTTAATCATTTTATTGGTGAGATTTGACATTGAAGGGTAATAAATGTTATGCCTAAAATATTAATATAAGCTGCAGTGTCTGTTGCTGAAACTCTTAATTTTTGTATTAACAATAGCATTACCTTACTATCAAAATAATGGACTTTTACTGAAGTAATCGATAGTAAATAGTAGTACCTTTCTATCCATATCACCCAAGCATTCATTGCCCGTTAAGGAGTAAATGATACGAAGCAAAGGAGCTGTGATGTTTTGAAAAGGACTGAGTGAAAAAAGTGGGTTCATGTATGAATTCGTATATTGAAAAAGAGAGAGAGAGAGATAGAGAGAGAGAGAAGAAAAGAAAAAGGAAAATTGACACCTTTTTTTTTTGGTAACCACTCACTGAACAAAACTAGTTACGTCTATATATATATATATGAAACACTAAATGCTGAAAGCAATTTTAATAAATTATTTTGGCACAAACTTGACTACAGGAGGTACGTACGCATGTTATACACGTCGTAATATAATATTTAAGATATAATCAGAAATTTCAATTTAAACGAAAAAAATGTGTGCGTGTATCAGTGTGAACACGCGGTAGAAATTAACTTCTTTGGCTTATATGTGTTGAATTGTATCAATAGCGCACACAGGAATTTTTCAAGGGGAGGGGTCCGGGGTTGAAAGGTCACTATTCTTGTATCATGCTATTTTTGATTTTATCGATTTTCAGGAACAAAACATAGTAAAAAACTAATTATTGAATAAATAATTAGCATTAATTAATAAAATTAATCATTAATAACAAATATTAAATTAAATTTTACGTATTATATACTTAGAATTATAACCAATCGGAAAAAAATCAAGGGCTTTGGGGCTTCCGGGCCCCCCCCCCCCTTGTGTGCGTTACTGAATTGTATAATAAAGTTTTATTTTAAAGTAATCTTATATATATATATACACTTAACAAATTTATTATTATCATTATTATTTCAAATTGTATTTTATAAAATAATCAAATAAAAATAACTGTATTTTAAAAAATAATCAAATCCTGACCACTGTTCCGTCTTTAGATCGGAACTCATTGCTATTAGTGGTGCTCTCGATCATGTTCTCAATTCTTATAAGGACAACATCTGGATCCTGACAGACAGCAGAAGCTCTATCCAGTATTTGAAGAATTGGCCAAAAATTATGGACAGTACTGGTCTAAATATTTTATCCAAATGAGTTAGGCTCGGTCAGAAAAAACAAGTATGTCTCCAGTGGATTCCATCACATGTGGGTGTGCCTGGGAACGAAGCTGCTGATGAGCTGGCTGGTAGGGGTTGTGATCTCTCTAACCCCCGCTCCACTGTTTTAACCCATTCGGAAATTCCTTCCTTCCAAAGAAATAAAATGAATTTGGCTTGGCGAAACCCTCCTGCTCACCACTGGTGCGCAGCTAAGAGTCCTGGCCTATCTATACAGTGCAGGAGTTCCAGGGCTCATCAGATGGCCTTGGCGCGCTTTAGAAGTGGTCATCTGCATAATATGACTTTTGCGCAGGGGATAAAGTCTTTCTTTACCTGTCCCTGCTCTCTCCCTGCTTCTCCTGCTCATCTGGACTGCTGGGGCATTTCCCTGCGACAGTTGTATGAACAGCAAGATCTGGTGTGTGACACTATTACGCGGAATGGTCAAATGGACTTGGTGTAGGCTTTCCTGCTCCAAGGGGATTAGAAACAACACAACAACAAAAAATAATCAGGATGGAAAAGGTTTAAGTATAAACCAAATTTTCATTTTCAATACATAATACTAAAAAAAAAATATTGTATACATTTATAGAAAAGTATCATTATTATTAGTCTATTTACATTTTGCTTATAGGTGTTTCAGTACATACTTTTATTATCAAAGGCTTGTGGTAACTAAAATAAGAAATGTAGGTTTTACACTCAATATCATTTAAGAATCTCGAAAACAGTGCATCAATCGTAGTATTTGATTTTGTGGTCAATATTATTCTGTTATTTTGTGGAGGTAAGGCGAAATTGTCTTTTTGCGTCTTAGTTTTTCCCCTATTTGAGGTAAAACTGGAAATTTGAGCCATATTGTCTTAACTAATCCTTTATCATTTGTTTCTACATGAACTAGATTTCCTACTGCACCATTTGCCAATCCATCTGTCAAATCAATATTTGTGGTAATCATGTAATAAATATTATTCACATAAACTGTTTGATAAGGCAATCCATTTGTATCAATTAATGACATCTTATGTAATTTTTGACGTACGAAAGTTTCTTGTTCTTTTGAAGTGCAACCAATACATACATCTTTTGCACTTAAAGTTATTCTGTCCCTATATGCATTCAATATATTTTATTATTATACTCATTGACGAAATTGTTAGTGTTGAATAATCGTATATGTTGAGGACACCTTAATTCAGCTTCTTCCACAGTACAAAAACGAGATTCAGAGTTATTTCTATTTCATCAAGTTGTTCGCCATTTCCAATTTTTGTAAGTATAGAAGAAAATTGTTGATTCGCTTGACGCATGACTTCATTTAGTTCATAAAATTTTAGATTTCGCCATAAAATCGGTCCAAGGATGGTCTGTTTCGGTTGCTCATAGATGGGCGTAGAACGAACTGGTGGTAATTGACTTAAATCTCCTATTAAAATAATATCTAATCCACCAACATTTGACTAAACATTTCCAGTTACTTGTTTTAATCTGAAATCAACCTTCAATAATAATTGAGCACTGATCATACTTATCTTATCAATGATAATGACTTTTATGTATTTGAAAAGAGTTCTGCATTGTTGAGCAGTTTCAGAATGTAACGGAAGAAATCTTGATAAAGAAATTTTTAAAGCTGTATGAACAGTCGTTAATAAAATAGCTACTGCTGCTTTACCAGTTGAAGCACAAGTTATGGCAGTATCCATCATTGTTCGTATAGCGATTATAAATTTCCGTCAAAAGTTTAATGACGAATGTTTTACCGCATTGGGCAGGGCCGGTAAAAATATATTTGAAATGGAGTTCGATATGATGATAAAAGAGGCGAAATAACATGTAGTAAAAGTCCTTTTTGTGTCTGTGTTTTTCGTTTGACATTCTCACTAATTGATAGAAATCTTCTTTGGGCATTAAATTTTCTCTTTTTTTTTTTTTTTTGCAATGGAAGCAAATTTGTAATAGTAAGTAGTTAGTAATGTTGCTAAGTAGATGTTATTATTGAAACAAAAGTAAATTTTTCATTCACATTTTTTTCCCTCGCCAAAATCGGTGATTTTCATTTGTCTCCAGTTTTTCTAGTGTAACCTCTAAGAAAATGTGAAGTGGACGTGATGAAGCAGATGTTGATTGCCAATTTGGCGCGAAACTGATTTTCGTCGCCAAACCCTTGGCTTTTCGTAAAATCGCGCTTTGTATTAAAGTTTTAATATTTTGCAGGCTTAATTTTTAAGTTAATGGTTTTCAATTTCACACATTGATTGAAAATGGTAATTTTTAAACAAAAAACCTAAGAATAATTTTTTAGTAAAAAATTCTCGTAAAAAGGCTAATAGACGAAAAACGCCAAACAAATGTTAAGAACAGTAATTTTTAAGCAATTTTTTCAATTTTTGTGCAGTTTATGGATAATATTATTCTACACCGAGAAAAAAAGTTTCGTGAGAATACTTTTATAAATAACAAAGTTATTTAATATTTACTTAAAATGTTGAGTATTTTTTGAAAACCGTAAAAAAAAAAAAAGCTTTTGGCATTTTTTTTAAATGACTGGTTTTAAAAGAGAAAAGCATGAACTTTTTTAGGGTAGAATATCAATTCATTAACGCGAAAGGAAATTGAACGGGAACGGTTTAAAAATCATTTTCATAAAAACGTATCAATTTTGACTCATTTTAGAAAAAATCGTAAAAAATAAAAAATATCATTATTTTGTAGAAAAAAATTATACCATATCGTGGTGAAAAAAAATGATCTTTCCTATTCTGTAATTGTTTTTTGTTTGAGTTTGATAAAAAGAATTAGATGGCTTTTGTTTCGTCGAAGTTATAATAAAACAGATTAGTTTAAATAATTCACACAACCACACAAAAACTCGGCATTCTAAATCTTCTTTTTATTTATTTTTTCACTGTTGCTATTTACATAAAACCATAAATCTTTTTATTTACAAAATCGCTTCAATACAAGTTGAGTTGTTTCATTTATTATTATAAATTTCTTAGAGTTTTGAATTTATTTTAGTTTAAATATATATATTAAATTACATCTCGTGGTTAAGATATAAATATTAGTTAAATTCGCAACAGCTTTTTTAAAAACGTGGTAAATGACGGAACTTCATACATCTTTAACTTAATTTCATTGCGTAACCGTAACTGGTAACGCGTAACTAAAATTTTTCCCCAGCGTGCCATAAGAAGTTAACTTCAAAAAAAAAGAGATAATGTTTAGTCTTCACTGTTACCATTACCTATTTACATTTTGAGATCCTTTGTTGGAGTCTTCATAAATCATCTTACAATGTTCAATACACATGGATTTTTCGCCTTTTACATAACAATATTTTTAATGGTCTTTTTTCTTGATCTCCTGAAAAGGGGAACAGTACTTCGTTTTCTCATTTCTTGGTGTCGTTTATCTTGGTTTTCCAACTTGAACAGGGCATTGTACATCAGATATTTCTTTCCTCCTTGGTCGTAATGAACGAGGTATGTGAATGTTACTCTCAGGCCGTTTTCACGTGGCATTTCTCAGATTCATCTCAATTTCCAGCAGAAAAACTATCTTAAAGAAGTTGCAAAATACTTGTTTCGAGTTATTTTAATATAAAACTGAAAACTACATTCTATGTAACAGAAAAACATGAAAATTAATGAAAAATATTAAAAATTACATAGTTGGACGCTCTGCATCTATCTGATTCTAAAGCCCCTGTCACTCGAAATGGGAAGCGGCCAAACGCATCAATGGTACTTAATCCTAGTCTGAGAGATAAAAGACGGAGGAGCGCGTTCCGGCTCACCGTGGGGATGCGACACCAAAATAATTTTTACTATGCATCTCAGAGATTCACGCGCCTAACGTAGGGTGAAAAAATATCAGTGATACCTTAGAAATTTGAAAAAAAGTTTAAATGAAATGAAATATTACTCTGCCGAAGAAAAGAAATGTATGAAATAAATTATTTCAAAAACAGTGGAAAAAGAATTGATTCTTACAAGGTAAGTGTATTGTAAAATTGTGATCAAAACAAAAGGCGACACGTGTGCATCGATTCCCTCACTTGTATTTGTGTTGCTTGTGCAATTAGATTTATCTTTTGAGAGCATATTTCATTTGGAAAAAATTCCCTTCTCCCATAATAACAAATGTAACTGATTACGAGACTGAACTTTTTACAAAAAGGGATTCCAACAGTGGAGTACCTAGATCTGTCTTATGGGAGGGGGGAGTTACTTTCCAAAAACGCTTAGATGAAAGCACCAGGAAGGGGGTAATTTCTGTGGTAAAAATTAAAAAATCTATTAGTGTATGAAGAGTAAACCCCAACCTTTCCTTTGTGTGCCTCACTGGATTCGAATCATCAGACGAGAAAAAGTTTTGAGTGACTTCCCCCTGAAGTTGCTCTCTCACCGTCTTGCTTATCTAAGGGTGTAGGAGGAATAAAAGCAGAACCAGAAACTTCCGTAATAACAATTACAGTCGGACCTCTATATAACGAAGTCGTTAAATCTCGGAAAAAAGTTTGTTATATGGAAAATTCGTTATATAGAGGTTTATCTTTTAATATACAGTTGAACCTTTATATAACGAACCTCTATATTGCAGAGAGATTATTTTCTTCGTAAAATAACCTCTCTATAGCGAAGTGCATATTCTATCTAACGAACTTTTTCTTTTGAAATTCAATTTTTGTTATCCCTTTTTTTAAAGTATTTCTGAACATTTCAAGTTATTCTCTCTTTAATACATTTTATGGTGGTCATAAATCTTGAACTGGTTTTATTAGATCCTAACTCACCGAGAGTAATAGAGTTTAGAGTAATTCATCCAAAAAGTGCAACCTTTAACCCCCATTGCCCAGTTCACTAGAAACATCTTCGATATCCCCTTTCACCCTCAAGGGAGTTGTCTCGTGTCCCCGTATTCCAATTATAAAATATAGTATGCTCAATATTATTTGTATGCTTCAAAGTAGGAAATGTCCTTAAAATTCATTAATTTTAATGTAAAATTATTTTCTTAATATTGAAAATACAGTGCACTTCAACATTCTTTTTCTTGTTTTCCTTGCAGTTTTTCTTCTTTTTTTTTGATGGATAAGATACATAAAATAAACATATATTAATTTTAAAGAAGGTGTGAATAACTCCTTTTTTTAATATATAGTCTTTATGAATTTAAAATTTGTTTTATGTGCTTAATAAAGTAGATTGAAAAATGAACCTCTGTATAAAGAATTTTCCGTATAACGAACTTTTTTCAGGATTTAGAGACTTCGTTATATAGAGATCCGACTGTACTTTATAAACCACATAAAACAAATTTTAAATTCATAGACACTATATATAAAAAAGTAATTATTCACACCTTTTTTAAATTAAAATATGTTTAGTTTATATATCTTACCCATCAAAAAAGAAAGGAAGAAAAACTGCAAGGAAAACAAGTAAAAAGAATGTCGAAGAATTCACTGCACTTTCAATATTAAGAAAATAATTTTATACTAAAATTAATGAATTTTATAGGGACATTTTTTTTATAATTTAAAGCATACAAGTAATATTAAGCATACAATATTTTATAATTAGAACACGGGGACACCGGATAACTCCTCTGAGAATGAAAGAGGATATCGAAGATATTTCTAATGAACTGGGCAATGGGAGTTAAACGTTGCACTTGGATGAAACGTCCAGAACTCTATTGCTCTCGGCGAGTTAGGATCTAATAAAACCAGTTCAGGATTTATGACCACCATAAAATGTGTTAAAGAAAGAATTTGAAATTTGTTCAGAAATACTTTTAAAAAAGGGAGAACAAAAATTGAATCCCAAAAGAAAAAGTTCGTTATATAGAAAATGCACTTCGCTATAGAGAGGTTATTTTAAGAAGGAAATCGTGAAATGTGCAAGGTTCCAGGAAAAGTTCACTATATAGAAAAATTCACAATATAGAGGTTCGACTGTATTTATTTACTCAAACACACTAACCAACATCAAGTTAATCTCAAAGTGAATGTCAAAGCACAAAGCAATGAGTATTAATTACATTTGATTACAGGTGTAAGTAACTGATTTACCTCAACCTAAATCTCTATCGTTGATTACAAACCCCCAATCCACTAATTTGATACAGTGGCAAACACCACTCTTAGTCTTAAGCTGCGAAAATCAACTTTTCTCAATCTCACCTGCGTAGCTAATATAACAGCCTCTTAGCTCCTTCTCCTACAATCGCTACCTTTATGTAGTCGAACTAATTTAAACATGAAGGTTTCTTCTTGAGAGGGATGGCTGTGAATTAAACGCGATTGCTAGCCCAAATATTCCCCAAGAGGATTAGCTAGAGGTCGCGTATAGATTCGTCACAAAGTCTGCAACAAAAATTTGGATCACAAATATGGTTAAGCATCACATTATCCTCAAGTATAGCATCTGTAGCAACTTAAACTGAGCTTTTGTTGTTGAGTTTTGAACTTCAAATGCTACATTTGAGGACAATCTCTGCATTACTTACTCAATCAAATTTTCCATCGTCATTGTTGAACTGAATACCTTTTTTATAATTGCTATAGATGAAAAACAAATTCTGAAAAAGACTGACCCTTTTCTTGCTTTGAAGTACATTATTTTGCTTTCAATTCAAAACGATCCGGTACCACAAGAAAACTATCCGCTAATATTGCCTTTAACTGTACAAAATTTATTGCTCTGTTTCTTGAACAAAAAACTAATACATCACATCAAACCAGTCTTCTGCCTTCCCCGGCTCAAGGTGACTCTTGATATACGAGCATAATAAATTTGCGGTTATTTAAAAGAACATTTCGGACAATTCCACTATTCATGAAGCTACTCCTTTAACCTAGGGATGCACTACTTATCTAGAAGTGTAGCACACGTCTAATTTCCTTCGACTAGAAAAACAAGGCTCCTAGTCTTGTTCTTTGATATGCAAACAATTCCAAAATAAATCTTACTACTATCATTTAAACAAGCATTAATTCATCTGCTATCTTCCTCAACGAACGCGATTCTCCTAATTTTAAACAGTAACATTCATTTGCCAGTGGCGTAGCGGAGAATATTAGGGCCCCTGCAAAGTCATGTTTTGGGCCTTCTAGAATCCTGGGCCCCAGACGATGAGAGAGTTCCAGGTTGTATGTTACGCCACTGTTTTCGGCTCCTTTGCTGAGAGAGATTCTCAAATCAAACAATTTAATGAAAGAATTTCCCCTTAAGGAATAGAAGAAGGATCCGAAGAAAACCTGTTACAGACCCCTTTTTGGTTCTAATATGTATTTGATTACATTGTTTTCGAAAAATATCGAATGAGATTATAAGTGTTGACTTTTCTAAGGAATTTTTAGACGCTAATTGAATTTTGTCTAAATTTTATTAAATACCTTTCTATGTCTTTCGAAATTGGCAACGTCTAAAAATTGTCCACGTTAACTTTTTCTACCCACAATAAAAGTTAACTCGTCTCAGATTAGGAGTGGATCAAGACTGCGCTACTGCACTCAGATAGAATTTTTTTAATGCAGTGCTGTCGCCGTCTGTTGTCCAAAACATTATTTATTTTTGTGAATATATCTCATGATTATTTATCAAACCTCAGTTTAATCTGCAATTTATTTAGTTAATGAAAATAATTTATTGTATTATAAAATAAATACGACTGAAAAAGCCAAATATATTGAATTATGTAAATTTCATTAAAATATCTACACTTTTGCTTTGAATGAAGAAAAATTAAAGCATAAAATATCAAATCTCAGTGTAATCTGCAATTAATTTAGTAAATGAAAATAATTTAATGTATAATAAAATAAATATGACTGAAAGAGCCAAATTTTTTTGAATTATGTAAATTTCATTAAAATATCTACACTTTTG